>BMAO01021734.1:0-28376 GCA_019973975.1 Trichonephila clavata
AATATATTATAGTTTAATGCTCAACAAACATTTTGAAAATAATACAGCTTTTATTAGATCATCAATTTCTAATAGAGAAATAAATAATCGAATTTTGGCTTTTCATAAACAATTAAAAAACAAATAAATAACTAATTTTAAATTTCCACATGTATTTCTTACTCCTAAATTTCATAAAAATCCAATAAAGTTTAGAACAGTTACTAATGGTTTTAATACATATATCAGCAAATCAGCAAAATTCTACATAAAATGTTACAAGATACAATAAATAATCTAAAAACTTCAGCCATACTTAAAACAGTACAGAACTTATTGCACAAATTAAAGATAAAAAGATATTTTCAGTATTTAGTTTAGATTTTGAAGATCTTTTTAACTCAATTAATATTGATGATGTGATAAAAACACTAGTAAAATTTCATAAAGATAATTTGTTTAAAAATGTCAAATATGATAGATTTGGCTTCTCTACTTAGGTTAGTTCTAAAAGAGAATTATGTTTATCATAATGGTAATTATTATCAACAGATTAAGGGTCTACCACAAGGTGGCCCAGCTAGCAACTGTCTTGCCAATTTATATTTACATTATTTTGAAAATAGTTTCACAGACAACTTAGAATTTTATTTTTTCGTTATATAGATGATATAATCATTTTGGCAAGCAAAGACAACTTTATACCTAATATTAATTTTTATCCACAATATCTTAATTATTACAGACAAATAGTAACAGTTACGAAGCAAATTTTCTTGATATAGAAATTAAATTAAAAGATTATAAAATAGTTACTAATATTTATGATAAACGAGAAGACTTTAATTTCAATATTATAAAAGTACCGCATTGGAGAGTAATGTGCATGTATCTATATTCAGAAATATTGTTCTTAATACACACTACGCAATAAATTCTAGTTTTCTAATAAATCAGAAAAAAATAAAAAATTATAAACATTTTACTAAATACTGTTTAATTCAAAACTACCCTATTAATTTTATTAATAGATATTTAAATAATGAAATTCTAAATAGTAAGGATTAAATTTCCATAGTTTTAAAAGGTTTATATTATAGATTTATTATTCTTCCTAGATAGTTTTTAAATACCCCCAGTTTCTATTTTTAGATTCTAGTTTTAGATAAAATTACTTTTTTAGAATATATTATAAACTTTTAAACTATATTAAGAGTCTCTAAGATAATGGTAGTATGTTTACATTTCTTATTTTATTATTTCTATTCTTCATACTTTTGCTAAGTGCTATTTTCAGCCTTTGCTTTGTTTTGAAATTGTAATTTGGGTCCAGAATCTGGCAATAACTTGGTTATTGTACTCAGATTTAGCGCGGGCTCTGCATTTCAGTATGCAATTTTTGGGTAAGTTACCTCTTCCTTAAAATGGATTTAGATTTCCTATCCATTATTTCCAATTGGTATTTCTTGGTATTATTAACAAAAAAAGGGGAAGGTTGGCTGGCCAAAAAACATGTTCAACCCCACTTTTATACAGAAGGATTTTTGAAAAAATTTTATGTATACTAGCTGTCCTAAGTCAGCAATGTTGATAATACTGAAGCATCCATTCTTTTGTATTTTGCTCTGTGTTTCAAGCTTTCATATCTCCTTCTAAATTCTGTTGTATTGTTATCTGGCAATTGATATTCTTTATGTATGATCATGTGGTTCATCTCTCTCTTGTAGAGAAATTTTGATTATATATATATATATATTTAAATATATTTAAAATACCTCACACAAATATAATCAAGCAAATACTCGAAATCACATTAAACCTAGAGTACGACATCACATTTCAAATTTCAATGGCGAATAAAAATAATGAAGATCAACATTTTCAAGCGAAATAAAATTGTATAAGATAAAAATTAAAATATCCAAGTGCAACCTCGGACTTAGGACCGATAAGGGGTTAAACTAGTTTGATGGCGCCAACCTTCCCCCTATTGCAACTTGGTAAACTAATCTGGAAATATCCCAAATTCTCAAAATTTAAAATTTAAAAAACTTTTCTTTTAAAATTTAAAATTAAAAAAAATTTCTCTTTCAATACCTAAAAAATTAAACTATTCGCCATTGCATTCTGAAAGATATAAACAAAAAAATGTTAAAATGCTAAAACAACTTAGTGCATAATAAAACAACCATAAAAAAATCAAAGAATATGCACCGATCCTTGAAATGGTTGCATAGAATGAAAAAACCTTAAAAGTTTGAAAATTCAAATCAAGAAGTAGTATATTCAAAATTAAATACTTAACAACACCAAAACTGATTACATAAATCATCAAAAAAAAAACTCACCCCAATCATCCTATTAATAAATGAAATCTATGAACGGATTCCAATTTCTCAACAATTTTCATTTCTCCTACATCAATCATAACCCTACATTATTCATCACTCCCACTAATGCCCCGCTATATCCCAAAAGTTCAATATTCTTACTTTCGAGTTTAAATATATAATATTAGATGCAAGCCAGATTGCATTCAAAATTTTTGATTGATCATAGAAATTTTGGTTGGTCACTAATAATTTTAAAGTATATTCGTGTAAACGTTGATGTGTGTGTATCAAAATGCAACTGTGTGTGGAATGAACATATTCTTCAACAGCTGGACCATAACAAGCTGACTTTGTGGACGTAATGTTGTGTGGTGGACCTGTGCATTTCGCAAAACTATCGTGGAATCTGTCGCAAGTTGCCAAATTTTTATGAGTTTAAAAAGATTTTTAAGAAATGTTTTTGATCTATGTATGATTTCAAGAAGTTGATGGGATAATCACTCTGTATGCAATTAAATAAAAATTTCTGAATGTTCTTGAACTTATCAATATTATGTGTAGTTAAATTATTATCTCATCAAGAAATTTAAAATTATGTTTCTAAATATTGATATGTGTATGCAACTATTGAAGTTTGGGATCTTTATAACATTAAAGTTAAATGCATCCCTTTTATCATAAATATTGCTATATAGTTTGTTGTCAATGATATGTAAATCTAAATCTAAGAATTCAACTTTGTTCATATATATTTAGAGAGAGAGAGAAGGAAAGGGAAAAAAAGCGAGTCAAGTACATTTATATTAGAAATAACATTCCTTTCTGCTTCATAACATTTTTTCCAGTTGAATTTGTCAATTACATTTTATTACACAGATTTATTATTTAATTTAAGGGTTAAAAAATGAGGGGCGTATTTGTAATCTAATATTTTTTTTTCTAAATATCGGAAATAAATATATTTGTAAATAGTTTGGTTAGCAAAATCTTAAAAATAAAAAGCAATACAAACAATAAAACCAAATTATAATCATGTTAGGATTTACGTAATTATAAATACAACTATGAAAGGTTATAATCGGTTTATGTTGTTCAAAATGAAAGACAAACTTGAGAGAATAAATGTAGCCTAGTTTTAGGAAAGCTTTAAAAATATTTTATGTATAAATTTAAGTTTAATTTTTTTTAAAAATGTGGCTTACAAATGAGCAAGTTGCGTTTGAAAGAATTTTTTTTCTTTTTAACATTATATAATTCCTCTTTTCATAAAATTCTTCTTTTTGCAAAGAAATTATTTCTTGCTTATTTCTTTGAAAAATGGTTAATATTATTGAAGAATAAAATCTAGAGTGAGACTTTCATAATTTTTATAGTTTCCATTCTCGATAAATAATTCTGAACACGGCAATAATACAACATAACTTTCAAATTAATATAAGTTCATGCAACTCATAGTTTCAGAATTATTGACAATAGTTAAAACATTCAGGAAAAACATCATAATGAATTTTGTCTTCAATCTAAATAAGTGTTTGATTCAACACATAATAATTACATTTACTTTGAAGTTATAACAAAGTACGAAAAATGCTTATTCAAGCATTTGTTACAAAATGTTAGACTGAACGAGAAAACTACTCGAAGTAGACTCGAGTGGAAACTCGAGAAAAGCACGAACCTCGGTTATGATATAAATCTAAAACATAGTCCTTTGTGGCCCTATGTAGGTCCCTACGTGGCGATAGCGCCCCCTTGTGGGCGTTTGAGGCTTTCAGGAGGGGGCAGTAAAAGACCTAGAGAAAATTAGGGGTATTAAGATGGCACGGAGGGGCTAGGAAAATGAATCAAATACAATCTAAAAAAGACTAAAAAAGCACACTGATTATGTTCTAATAAAGTAAACTTTAATACTGTTTACCTTATGTTGATTACATGTATTTCAATCATTTCTATATCACATGTACAAAAATTCATATATTTCGGTTGACCTACATTAAATTGAATGATATGATGTATTTTAATTTCTGTATGCACATGTTGTCTTTGTGAGCAGTAGGAAAATGTTTCGTCCAGTGCATTTCATTACGTATATTATCCAAAAAACATAATAAATATGTTAACCTGGAATCAAAGTGTGATTCTTTAAGCAGGTGCCAACCTTTTTGGAAGAGTGCCACTATCTAATAAAAAAAAAGTTATGCGTGCCACTTCCAATTTTTACAAATATTAAAAGGTGAAAAAAATTGTTACTTATTAGCTTTTTGGGGATTTTCACACAAATAGCACAATTTTCAATGCAAGTTTATGTAGTGGAAATTTAAAATATATAATTAAAAAGACAAAAATACTACTTAGGTTGTATTGTTAAAAATCTTTTTACAGCTCAATCAGTTAAAATAGGCATAAAATAAAAATAAGTAATTTAAAATATTTAATTCTAAATATTATTAAACCGTCAGTACTTACTTAATGTGGCTTTTGAAATTGTACTCCCCCCCCCCCAATCATGTATATTAGGATTAGCTCTTCAGATGCTTAAAAAACTAAGTTGTTTTTCGTATATATCAGTTAGTTTTGAGCTATATTTGTTTTTATGTTCGTAATAAAAAAATATTTATTCACAAACATGTTAATCCGAATTTCGAGGTGTTTTTTTTTTATGTCTAAAACACCATTTGAATAAAGTTGTGAAAAATTTTATTTAATATTATTTTTAAAATTCTTTTATAAGTCTTCGCGTGCCACTTTTATAACTCCACCGTGCCACATTGTTGCACGCTTGCCGCGGGTTGGTCACCCCTGCCTTAAAGTCTGAAACTGTCAATTTATATTTATTTTCAAAGCAATAGTTTTTATTATGAATTACTTCGTATCATCAAAACCAATGCCTGTCTTTATAACAGGTAAGATAAAACTTTTATTCCACTCTTTTAATTCAGTAGCGTTTCATTTCCGACAATATCCTATCTATGAATAAAATATATAATATTACATATTTAAATATATTTGTGGCAATGGCTATTTCAGATTCGCAAGTAAAAAAATCGGGGCTTTAGAAAAAAATATATTCTATTAGTAATCGAATATTTTTTTAAAACTTAACTCTTGTTTTCACCATGTTTTATGTACACTCTTAGTTCTCTAGAGTGGGATGGGGTGGTATCGAAATATTTTCTAGAAATTTTCTCCAGTTCAAAAAAGGGTGGGAACCTATGATCTAAACCATATTAAATGTTTTAATGTTAGAGATAAAAAGTACCAAAAATAATATTTAGCATGATAATTTTCTCACAAACCATAACAATGAGGTTTCAATAGCATTACAATTATTTTACATTTTATTTATGTGGCTATATCATTATAACAGCTAATGAAATGATAGTATACCGGTAAGTGAGCTGATTGTTAAGTTACCTTATACAAGTGTACATCCCTGGCTGGAAAGCCACACATCTCTTACATCAATTATATGCAAAGTAGATATTATATATAAAAAGTGTGTGTGTCCACTCTAAATAGAAGATAAACGCCACCAACATCATTTAAAAATTACAATATTTCTATCGTAAGTTTGAAAATTAATTTACAAATAAAAAAGATTTTATTTCAGAATATATGTATGTGTACAACACATTCAAAATTTTTCTTTCTTTTCATTCTATTCAGCTTCGTTTAGCGAAGAATAAGTTGCAGAATTATATATTTTTAACTATCTCATGGAAAATATATTTGCAGAATTTTCTATTCAATTATATATTATTTTTTTAAATGTACCATAAATATCTGATTATTTTCCGTTATTTATTTAAAAATTTTGCTTCAAATATCACTATGATTTAAAAATACTAATATATGGTACATTATTCCAAATGCAGTCATGCCTTTAAGGAACATTTAATTTTAATATGAATCTAATTTTGAAAGATAAATCAATATTTTTCGTAGGGTTGCCTAATTAGAAAATACTTTTATGAAATAAAACTCTATTGAAAAACAGTTCTTTTTTAAAATAAATCTCATTACGTAATTATAATAAGATTAACGGGGGGGGGGGGAGAAAGTGAATTCTCTATTTAGAAAAATAAGGTTCATTTTTTAAAATTGGACAAAAGGCACAAATAATGATGTCTTGTAGGTTGCTGCTGATAAAAATCTCTAAATTATCATATTTGCCATTCCTCAAAGTTCAGTTGTTAAACAAAGCGTAATAATGATGTCCTTAAGGCCGAGTGTGTTATTCGATTTTAAAAAAATAATAATTCTCTTTTTCAATGAGTTTTACGGATTTTGTTTTAAATGATGACTAAAAAATAACGAAGTTAATTAGCTTCTGATTATAAAGATAACTATCGATGATGATATTCTTTCTAAAGGATTAAAATTTTTCAACGATATAATTAAGAAAAAACAGGAAACACGGCACACAATAATTGTATGTATTTTTTTAATTATTAACTGTGTCAATCACTTGAGGAAGATAACATACACATTAATCGAATTGAAGACACTACAACACGAATCAAAGCGTGATAAATTTAGTGCTAAAATTTACAAAAAAGAAAGCAAAATAATGCTGCGGAGTCTGATAAAATGCTGAAGAAACAACAATAATTATTTACAAAGCAATCAACGCTTCAAAATAGCACTGCAAAAGTAAATTTCATGGTAGCCTAAAAAAACAAGACTTTTTCGTTTGACGAGTTTATTAACCCTTTTGTAAGTCATTTATTTCTATTTGAATTTCTGTCATTTTTTGTTTTATTAACAATTAAACAAAGGCATTTGAGGAAATGTATTTTATTTTGATGAATTTTATGTTTACATTTAAATTTTAGGGGTGGGAAGAATAATTCCCAAGGAACGATTCACCGTTATAAAGAAAATTAAATTTAATGGTGATTATTTGGCATGAAAAATGAGAAGCATGTTGCAGTGCACAAGGGAAGATCACATTCCACACGCATGTAGCGGCCATCTTTTCTTTTCCATTTCTGCTACATTTACTAGAGCGTCTATATTTGAAAACCATATTTGGCATATGATTTTTCACGCTGCACTAAGCACTCATCATCCGGAACTACATACTTCTTTGCTTGGAAGCTAGCAGGATGTCCTTTCCTTTTTCTTGAGGAATATAGCATTAGCTGACAAGCTAATGCTATATGGAATGTTCGCTGGTCTAAACTTTTGTTTCTTTTGTTCACTTGTCACAGTATGAAACTATTTATGATGGCAAGATGAATAAGAAAATAAAAGGTACGATGCCACCATTTACAGATTTTCTTATTTAGTATCCTTCTTTCTATGATCAAAGCATCAATCCATCCATGAAATCGTTATATACAGCGAACCTTTTGGACAAGGTACTTCTCTTTAGTATTATCTTTTCTGTCTGATTACAGAGGTCATAATCGCTGGATTACGAGCAGTAGAACAATACTGAAGTGGGAATCGTTATGATAGCAATGTCAATATATTAAAATGGGTTTTGCGCAGGTGTATTTTGTAAGATAATTTATGGGAAGTAATCTTCCCAAGGCCACGAAAGTGTTAAGCAATGTACGGTAGAATGTTCAAGAGTATTGTGTTCTGTTGGGAGAAATGCAATTGAAAAAGCATTTTATTGTTAAAAAGAACCATTGTGTGACGCAATGTTGACTCAGCCTTGTTGACATTGCATTGTCAACAATGTTGAGTCATTAGTGACTCAGCATTGTTGACTCAGTTAGTGAATAGGCTCAATTCATGACGGTTCACATGATAAAGGTAATCACTTATTCTCCATTGAATTCAAAACTGACATTAAACTAATTTGTACTTGTTGTTCCATTCGTAATACTTAGATAAATTTCAAATTTCAGAATTGGGTAAAGACGTTCAAGCGTTACAAAAAAAATTCTTCAAAAGAATTTTAAAATTTATAAGAAAAATCTTATTTTACGCATGTAATTTCAAATAAAGTGCATTTTGTATATCTATATGCTTTTTTAGTACTTTTCAAGAGAAAGTTTCCGCAAGAAGCAAAAGTTGGTCACATTGAAACTCATAAACTGTCCAGCCGGAAATACATGATTGCAATTATCGTGTGACTATATCGTCTCATGAGTTTTTGAACTGATTGTCTAGACGCACGTGGTTGTCATTATCACGTGACTATGACGTCACATAAATTTAGCTTATTACATTAACGTAATCATTTGATTAAAAGAATTGCATGCAATGATATCACTAAAATTTAACTGTGATTTTTAATTAAAACAAAACAACAGAGCTAGAAGCGCTTCATCCCTATTCAAAATTATTAATGAACTAATAATTAGAATTTTATTTAGTGCAAAATAGCTACACATTAAAGAGATAATGTTTGTTCAAATAAACATTTTTCTAATAACATAAAAGATTATATACTAATGTATTATTTTGATTTAAGAACTCAAATTTATTTTTGTACATAACTTAGTCTTCTAAAAATGCTGAATACCCATCTTACACAATACGGCAGCTTTTTTTTTTATTCTACTATAAAGTTCCAATGTTTTCGGGGAAAAAATAAATAAAATTGTTCAACTAAGAAACAGAGATAAAAAAAACAGACCATTGCTAATGGATGGAAAAGAGTAAAAAGTATCGAGCATCCAAAGGAGGGGGAAGTAAAGATGTTTCCGCGTCAAATTGTGTTTTGCAGAACAATTGCTGATGAGAGCTTCCCCTATAAAGTTGCAAACCATTTTCTTTGAAACCATCCATCAGCGTTTGTCTTCATTAAGTGCTAAAAATCATTACGTTACGGTTGTGGCTTTCGATCCATTTAAGACCTTACGGTATCATTTCAAACAAAGTAGACATTTCTCTTTGACTTGATCAATTTACTTTAGGATAAGTGTTCTTGTTGTGTGTTTTAAAAAACAAGGAATATATGTCATTGATGATATATTGCAGACGACTTCAAAAGAATAAAAATGTTATTTTTTTAAAACTGAAACAACCTCATGTATAGAATACTTGAAATTAATCGGAATGTATAAAAAACAAACTTTAAAAAACGTAATCGAAGGATTTTTTTTATTTTGACGGAAAACCCCATGAGAAAGTTTAATTATATAGCAAATTAAACTTTAAATATATTTATAAAATTATGTCATTATACATTCTCTGAGATTTAGTGAATGTTTATTGTTTCTATATATATATATATATATATTATACTTTATAAAGCACATATATATTCTTTAATTTAAAATGTTCATACATTTTTCACTTTATATATATATACTGCAAAAAGAATATATATATACTGTCCTCTGTATATTTCATAAGTCACGCTCATTCTAAGATAAAAAATATGTTTTTAATTAGGTGATAAAAAAGAAAAACATGTATTTTGTGCTTTTACACCTGGATTATACCATCTAATTTTACTTGTAGGTGGCGCTGTTGATACATAGTATGACAATACCCACAATGTGTGCATATCTATCTACATACAGTGAAAATCGTTTAACTCGAAACCGAGAGGACTGTAATATTTTTTCGTGCTAAAAAAATTTCTTGTTAAAGGATGTTGCAAATATATATATATACTAGCTGACCCGGAAAACGTTGTTTTGCCGTATAAATTATTTCTAGTGAATACTTTGGTAGTCAAATAAAAAAAAACTAACTCATTTTAATTGTGTGGGGATGTGGTATATGACTGAAAGAGGAATGGAAAGTTGTGAACGATGACGGCCTATAAAAGTAACAAAACACCAAACATTAATTTTTTAATTCTTTGTACTTTTATTATTTTAACTAATAAATTTCAAATTACATCTCTATAACAAATTATGACAGTTAAAAAAACATTATCAGTCTCTTAGTGCATATATATATACATATTTAGTGAATCCATCTTTAGCCTACACAAACAAACTGGATGGTTTACCCATGCGAGAACATGCCACGTATAATGGTCCGTGTAATAAACACGTGTGCCCAAATCTAAGCCATAAACAGACTTCGTTTGGCCTTGAGACTTATTGATTGTCATTGCGAATGCCAATTCAATTCGAAATTGAATCCGTTTGAATTCAATTGGCACATCTGTATAAATAATAGGGAATCGCGGTAATAGTAATACATCTCATTCCCGGAACTTACCATTCAAAATGCTAGCTTCGACAACGTTTTCAATCAATTTTTTCATCACTAATCACGTGCCATTGCACAACCGTGGTGGGTTCAAATTACGAAGCAAAATAACCGAAGGTCTAATCTTCAGTTGTAAATGGTGCGGTGGCATGCCTGGCAAATCCAATGAGCTCAAAAACTCTGCTGGATAATTTACAGCTTGGTATCGCAAACTGCATGGATAGATTTGTATGACATCAAGTCCCCAGGCAGCAACTGTTTCTACTGTACATACTCACAAAATTTCAAAAGAATCGGTCTAACCGTTTCATTATCTCGTGTCACTTATTGAAATAATGATAACGAAGTAAAAAAGATTAAGTTTTTCACAAATATTTTTGATACTTTTGTTTTATAAACCGAGGCAATATATGAATTTTTGAATTAAAGATATGTACAAAAAACGAAAGAAAAAAAAACTTTTCATTCGCCAAATTTGGTGATTTTTGATTTGCTATAGACACCTATTTTGCTATTGTAACTCATGAGTAGGGTGATTTGGACGGTAGAACAGAGAAAAGTCACACATCTGGCGCGAAACCGATTTTCGACGCCAAGCGAAATAAGCAACACACAGGGGGAAAACAATTGCGCGTTTAAAGGTTTTTAATTAATATCTTTTGAACTAACTGCAATATCGGAATGAAAAATAGTTTTCATCCTATTCTCAAACCTGCTGAATATACGCATAAAATTTCATAAGAATAGATCTAGTCGTTTCGGAGGAGTTTGGTTACAAACACTGTGACAGGAGAATTTTATATATTAGATATTCAACAAAAGTAAGTCTGTAAGAGTACGTTTAATTTACGTAGATGTATGTGCTTATGCATCTATTTAATAAGAACCGTTCAAACATTTACTTAATTTGATCTCTTTTTTTTTATTACTGTTAATAAAGTAGATTTAGCAATACCAAAATCTTTACACTTTTCCATTTTCGTCTTCTGTTTTTCATCAAAACTTTATCTACATTTTAAGCGAAATAGAAGTTTGCCTTCCCCTTAGCTTTTATCATAGTGTGTGCAAAAAATTCCTTCTAAAAAATAAATTAATGTGAACCAAACTCATTGATTTTTTCTCACACTACAAAGTACTCGTCCCCAAATTTTAAGAGAAGATAGATGAGATGTTTTTGTGTGGAGTTTATAAGGCAGAGAGTAAATGTAGTTTAAATAAATAAAATTGGCTCTTGTCACAGGCTAATCCGAGGGTATTTTAAAGCCAAGTTAGCCATCCTTTCTACAAAACATATGAAACAGCCTCTTTCATTTCACACCCCTCTTAACTCTAGCCTGCGCAGTTGGTGTTTTCCATATTTTGTTCATTCCCAGAAGGGAAATCTTTTCGTGTTAAAGGGGAAAAATACATGAAAATAAATTGTAGTTTGGCGGGACCGTTGCATTGTTTCATGTTAACCGATATCTCATCTTAAGCGTTTTCGCGTTAAGAGTATTTTACTGTATATATATATATGTGTGTGGTTGTTATATACTATAGCTCTAGTATATCCGTCCTTTGCACGGGTTAGTTGAAAAAACAATACAAATTGAAGGATATAGAAGTTTTTAATGAGTTAATTTTACGTGAATTGCAAATTAAACAAAAAAAAAGCTTTTTGCATATCTCAGCTGAACAAAAAAAAAAACATATTTATTAAATTTTAAGTAAGGAGGCCTAATAGCTGATAAAAAGAAATTTTTTAAAATTTATAACGCCCCTTAACTCTCTTATGGGTTGATTTTTGAAAACACCCTCCTAAGATGATCTGTGCTCTGCAAAAGTAACACATTGTTACAAATTTTGTGTAATGTACGCTTAAAATAGTGCAAATAATTTATATATGGATGTGTATCACGTTAATATTACTTTCTGTTGCATTTATTTTATATTAAAATTGTAACATTCGCAAGCAATGCCGTTCCTTACATCATAATGGCGATTGAATGGAAACGTAGCGAAATGTTGGTGATAGAGTCAAGTTGGCATCATTTCTGGCACGTTGGCAACTTGGAGATTGATTGAACGGTGCATATGTTGCTTTGCAGTAGCGTCATCTGGTGGGGAGCTTCAAAAAAAGAAGATAGCACAAAAACCGTCTTCACAAAAAATACATATACATGCCAATTTTCATAGTGATTGGTTGAATCGTTTTGGAGTGATGCGATTTCATATATGCAAACATCTATTTATATATGTGTGTGCGTGCTTGTGTTTATATTTTTAAAACTATAATCTGTGAATACAACTATAACGGTAAAATAAAGGAATAAAATGAAAACATTTCTTTAAAAATAAATTTAAGCTGAATGTATAGAAGTATTTCAATTTTTTAAATCTTGTTCAAAAGATCCACATTCAGGAAAATGAATTTTTCAAAAATATTACCTGATAGATTTTAAGGTACAAGTATAATTTAATTCAGTTAATATCAAAATGGTAAATATAAAATATTTAAGAAAAATAATTCATGACTACATTTTTAACTATTTGTTACCAGGAAATTATTCATTTTAATTACAAAGTGCTTAATTAATAATAGAAAAATGCACAGGGTTCTTAATTAAATGCCCGATTAAAATTTAAAAAAAAAATAGTAATAAACTTTTCTAATATAACCTTTTTCATTTCAACTAAACTTCAGTGACAAAAGTGATGCCAAGAAGCTTAATGTATTCTATCAACAATATGTTCTTAAGACATCATTAACTTTCACTTGGACTAAATAAAATAAAAAAAATGAATTTTTCAATCTACTCAATCTGCTGTAAAAAGAGATAATTTCACATTTACTTAAAATAATTGCATTTTCATGGTAATTTGATTCAGTATATCCTCTAAAATGTACGAAAAAAACAGCTATTGTACTTTTGCTTTTTCTTATTTTTCTGCAAAGACAATGCATTTCTAAATTTTAATATTTTTGAAATCTTTAATCTTCTAAGACTATTCAAATTCCGTAATTTCGTTAAAAGAATCTTGGTTCTTTTTTAACATTGATGAGAAACAAAGTAACAATTCTGGAAAATTGTTCGATCAAATTAGATATTTAATTTACATATGTCGCGGAAAAGATTAAATTTTTCTATTATATTTACATAGCTATATTTCATTAAGTTTAAAAGGAGTTTAGCAGCTTCAAAGGAAGAACTAGGTAAAATAATAATAATAATAATAGTTTTATACTAAGATAGGTTTTTTTTTTTGAAAAATGTTTGGTTTTGTATATTAGAGTTTCTAATGATATTATTCCTGACTGTAGAATTTTTGAGGCAAAAAAAAAAAAAAAAATCTTTTTAACATATCAATTAAATTACTAAGGGTAAAAATTTAAGAAAAATGTTTCAATTCGAAATTAATGAAATGACATCGGGTTTAATTAATCAGGAATAATTTTAGAGGAGTATTCACTAAAATATTTCGATTTCAAGTGTCTCTTTTCTGTGTATATTATCAATTTTTAAATTTTCATGGTCTTTGAACAATCACACAAGAATGATGTGTATATTAAATTTATTTTACATATAAGTAAATTTTATTATCGAGAAAATTATACTGTAAGAGCAATATTAATTGAGTTAAAAGGCGATGTGACATTAAAGATGAAGATGAAATGAGTTAATATAGAATTGTAGTAAATTTGAAAAGAAAAAAAATTCAAAAATATTTTGTTGTTGATAGAAAAAAATCCATTTTTCATTCATAATAATTGTGTAAACGTGTCATTAGAATTCAATTATCAACATTTATATTTAATTTTTGTATAGATATTAGATTTGAATACAGTTAAAGTTGATTCAGAAGTATTTTTCTGCATAATCTTCAAACACTATATTTATCATAAATTAATACAATTAATAAAAAAATCGAAGTAAAATCTCATTTTTTTTTAACTTTTTCCATGCAACAAAAATAATATATCTTTTTTTCAAAACAAAATGAAACCAATTTATCTTTACAAACATGTTACAGCATTATTTTATTAAATGCTTATTTTAACGATAAATATTCCAAAACGTGAGAAAATTATCAATACAAAAATGCTTCAATATTGAAATGAAGTTATTTGGTGGTTATTTTTGACATCTTTACCGCATTATTTGTAATTAATTCCCATACTGATATGCGGAATGAGGATTATTTTATAAGAATAGAGAAATGGAAAGAAAAAAAAAGAAGTGTACACCTTGCGTTTTTTGCAATTCAAAATAATTTCACAATATTATTTATTTTATAGTCTATATCATTATGCTAAATGACTCGTTTCAATACATCGAAGCATTAAAAATACGTATTTAAAAATAATATAAAAAAAGTCGGTGAGACATTTGAGAAAAATAATGGTAGCGTGAAATTTATTAATTTAAATATTCGGTTTATTTAAGTCATAGCAATTAATTACAGTATATACATTGAAGTTAATTAAATGATTGGTTAGTTCATCAGAGTTCAAACTCTGTTGTTTGTGAGGGAGGAGATTGCATCTGTCCTGTTCGAAGTTTTCCAACCGACTTCTCCTCTGCCCTCTCTAGAGTCTCGGGATGGTAGCGGTTGGCTTCTTTATCCTCGAGTTATATCCGGCTCTTGGACGGAATAGGGAGTTTCTCATGGTGTCAAAGGTTACCGGGGTGACAAGACCTCGCTCTATTTTAATGGTGCTCGTGTACATAGGATCGCAGCTTTCCTATCCACTTTGATTAGAGACCTTGTCTGGCCAGCGTTGATTTGCTCAAGTGGAAGGAAATTATTTTTACAGCTTCCGGGTAAGGGTCTCAGGGGTGTTAACTTTTTCTGGAGGGCTGAAAATGTAAACAATATTCAAATACATACAACTCTTTAAATTAAAATTAAATAATTCGAATCTTTTACACATTATTTATAAAGGAACCATGCTTCAGAAAAGTATAAAATGTTAAAAATATAATCATAATTTTAAAAATTATAATCATATGAAAATAAGAAATTTTTTATAAGAAATATTATTTAAGTTTTACTGCACGCATGCTATTTTTAAAAGTATTAGCTTTAATTACTAGCAATAAGTTGATTTATAAAGTTAAATGTATCCTTATTACACCGTATAGTAAATTTAAATAAATAGAATTATAAATTATATTTTTTCAAATATTTTGAAATACAAAAGACATGTTATTTTTAATTTACTAGGGCTTAAAGTGTATGATACATTTTATAATTCTATAAAGTTTTATGCATCAAAGGCTACTACTTTAGAAAATAGCGTGCGCGCAGTAAAACTTAATTAATATTTCTTATAAAAAAATTCTTATTTTCATATGCTTAAAATTTTTAAATTTATGATTATATTTTAAACATTTTACACTTTTCTGAAGCCTCGTTCCTTTATAAATAATATATAAAAGATTCGAATTATTTTATTTTAATTTAAAAGAGTTATATGTATTTGAATATTGTTTATATTTTCAGCCCTCTAGAAAAAGTTAACACCCCTGAGACCCCTTAGAGAAAGAAACTAGATTCAGGAAAACTCTCTCCAAACCGGCATTTTCTCTCCCTGATCAATCTAAAGAAAAAGCTTTTCAAAGATGCGTGATTCAAAATTGCTATCATTGACATACGGCAGAGAACCAACAGATTTAACGTACATCATCCCCCTATACATGGCGGGTCTTCAGCGGCACCTATATTAAAATTTAAATAGTTCCTTTTAACGATGAATGGTTCTCATTATTGTTTAAAAGTCAAATTCTCTTAAAAATCGTATATATATATATAAATTATTTATAATGATATATATTAAATTTATTCAAATTATAACAATATAAATTGAATTGGATTTTGCATAATTATCCAAAGCAATGAATACATCTTCTAGTAATCATAATTCAATATTTTTTATTCAAAAAGCTTTGAAAATGGAAAAAAAACTCGTATAAAAATACAGTAAAATATGATTTTTTTTTTCATAAATTGTTTTTCCCTTTTCTACTAAATGTTAACTTTTTTCGGAAATAGGTTATGTAACGAACCTTCAACAAAACATTTTTCTGCCTTGAAGCACTTCCACCGAACAAGTTCCCGAAAAAAACTTTCGATCAAACTTTTGTTGAAAGAAAAAGTGCTATATTATTTAGTTTTTTATGAAAAGAATTTCCAAATAAACTTTTATATTCTACAGTTTTAGAATGTTCTTTATATCGTTTCCAAATTATTCTTTTTTCCGCTTGATTTTCTTTTTCTGATTATGATTGCTTTCATAATTTATAAATCCCTTTCGTTCATTTGAATTAATAGAAACAATACAAAATAAACCTGAAAACTATTTGTTTATCGTATTAAAATAATATTATTAACAGTCCCAGATCAATTTAATTGAATGTTTTAAATAAATTTGAAAATAATCGTAATAAAATTAAAAGTATTCACGAAACTCAAAATGACGATACAAATAAACTCTTACGAAAACCGGGATCCGAGGATTTTATGCAAATAAGTCGCAAGGGAAAAGACAGTTCTTCAGGTGCGAAAGAAATTTATTGTAGGAAAACATCATCCTTGAAATACAGTAGCTATATTCGAAGAACAAATCTCAGAAGTCTTACTCACTTTCCACAGCTCAGAGACGCAGCTATCAGTGTCTAAAATACAAGTATACTTAAGGATTATTCACAAGCCCTCGCTCATCCTATTCAGCAGCCGAAGTAATAATTGATCGCAGATAGACTATTCACGGTCAAATCAATACTATTCTGTGACGGTCAGAACAAGACCAACCCAGTTTCGGAGAGCGACTCCCTATTTATAGGCCTCACGGGGGGATCTTTCGAGAAGATCCGCTTACGTCATAGGTCATGATATAAGTAGATTTCTCCAATATTTTCTGGAAGAATCCATAAGTTCAAGACCCCGCTAAAAATGGTGATCAGCATGGCAGACAAGTCACCAAATGATGCCAACTTGTCTATATGATCAAGATTTCACAGAGTTTCCATTGAATCGTCATAAAATCCAAGGAATGGCATTGCTTGTGAATATTGCAATTTTAACATAAAATAAATACAACAGAAAATAATGTCACCATATTGCACATACAGATATAAATTATTTACACTATTTTATGTATTCTTTACACAATATACGTAACAATACTATGCAATAATTGTTAGATAGTTTAATAAGAGTTTACTTTTTCCTACATTTTTAATTCTTTTGTATAATTTTAATTGCAATTTCTTAAGCCTCAGTCGCAAGTATAATATAATTATTTCTATATATATTTTTAAAAGAATCAAATGAGAGAAAATATTTTTATTGAATTTAAACTGCAATTCAATTAAACAATTCAGGGATTTTCTTAAGGAGGCAATTTTGGATGTTCTATAATGATGAGTTTTATAGTGAACGCTCTGATAAAGAACCTCATTTCACGAAAAAGTGCTAAGGGCTAAAAATTACAAATATCTAAGTTTAGTGCCTCCATATCACAGAAATATTTGAAGATTTTCTTAAATGTCTTATAAAATTTCTTCAGAAATCTAATGTCATTGAAAATTGATCAAACTTAGAGTAAAGAAATAAGATCTAAAATAATTACATTGCATGTTTCTTTCTTTGATACTTTTGATTAATCTTTTCGACTATAAACTAAATATTATCTATAAATTACTCCAATTTCTCTTAATTTTTTTCACTTATTTCATTCCATTGCTTTTGGAACTGATTGAATGTTCATGTCAAAATTAAATAGTTTGTTATGACAACATGAATATTTTTTAATATCATTAACATTGAAATATTGTCAGGAAAATTTAATTTCATCAATTCAAATTGAAATCATATTTAAAAGCTATTTTACGCGAACGTAATAATATTAGCAATAAATAAAAAATATTATTACAAAAATAATAATTCTTATTATAAATATTCTATCAGCTGAACAAACTTCATTGCTAAGTAATAATTCCGTGATTTAGGCGTTATTCATACAAGTTGGGTTTTTCCTTTTCTTTGCTTTTTATATAAGATAGCATTAAATATAGAAGAAGGTTTTAATTTATTTGTTGCAGAGATTAAGTGGAAGGAAGGAAAAATAATAATTGCTCCGCCATCTGTGTTTGATTAGTTAATTTCCTAAGTAAAATAGCCATCTGGAAAAAAAGTAATTATAGCTTGTTTTTCTTTATAATACTTTCTCCTTTTCCCTCTTTTGAACAAAAAGAGTGTTAAGGAATTTGATTTTTCTGCATTTTCTTAATCAATAGCATTTAATAAACTTTAATGTTAAATTTTTTGATACATTACATTCAAATCGCTAGAATAAGACGTTCTTTCCTTTGATGATAATAAGTTTTACCGAATAATTAAAAATAAAAATGTGAGAGTTCGATATTCAAAAGAAATATATTAAAAAGAAACAAAATAAGAAAAAAATCACAAAAAAAATAACTGGCAGATTTCAAAAGATGTTTTTTTTCTTACGTATACTAGTCTTTACTGACGAAACGAAAATCCATTCAATACAGATATATAATCAACACAAGAAACATGCTAATAGGTGAAAAAGTTAGTTTTATTCTATAATACAGTGCTTCTCAAACTTTCAGTATGGGTGACCCAATTTTCACTAATAATTTTTCATAATTTTTGTCGCCCCCTCCCCTATATAATAATAACGTATTGAATGCAATAATAATTCAATTTAACGCTAAAGCTACAATACGATTTTAATTATAAACCGTATAAATTAACAAGATAAGTATTAAATTTTGTACACGTTACTTTTAAGCAATATGTATTTTAAGTAATAGAATATAATATTAATATGTTATTTTTCCTTTCTCTAATTTTTAAATTGGAACAGATTGCAAAATGATGTTTAAATAAGATTTATTTCCTCCATCATCCAATTCATAAAAAGTACAAATATCATTAGAAAAATAGTCTAGTCTATGTTGCTCAACTTATATGAAGAGTAATTGTGTTATTTTCAATATTTAATGCGAGAAGACTACAAAATGTTTTAACCCGGGAGCAGGCGCTCACTCGATATCAACGTTAATGGTCGCGCAGTGACTAATCACCCCAATCCTTTTTTTATAATCAATTTTATTGTGCACGATAAAAATCGTAATTTCAGTGAAAAATTTAAGAGAAAGTATACTTACCTACTTTCAAGAACTTTTCAATTTTCCTTTGATTATTTGAGCAAAAAATTCAATCAAACTGAACTAAAGTGCTTCAAATGTGCGGGATGTTAATAAAGAACACAAACGGTGCTGGTTTAAGCTTATTTCGGGCCATGACGTAAAAGATCTACGGTCCCTCTTGGCACTGTCGGATCCAAGCAGTGGCTCTGATCCGGTTTAATCCAGCTTATCTGGGTGCCCGTCCCAGCGCTCGATGGATAGATAAACCTGCTCTGTGCCCCCACGTGAATGCTCCCGTGTTAGAAGTGTATTCAATATAAAAATATTGATGTTAGTTCTAAAAAGAATTATGCAAAACGTTTTTCATTATGCTTTATACGTTTGAGAAAACTCATAAAATAAATCTCGGTCCATAATCCATCAAAGTGCTCTCTGTGCTTTTCCAAATATCATATAACTCTTTTACGTGAAAAAAAAGCGCAACAGAAATACATATTATTTACAACTTCCCTGCATGAAAATAAACACATAAGAGAGGGGATGGAACTCTAACCATACCATTAAATTCAAAGGTCTATTAGATAAACTGAAAAGGTATTCTACTGTGTGGTTGAAAAGGGAATTAAGCCTTTTTCTTCCTACAGCTAATGCACAGTATTTCAATAATAATAACATGATAAATTTTCCTTAGATTTTTTTTATTCTGGGTCTGGGTTTCGTTTTTCTCTGAAAGAGTAGTATTTTAGGTTTGAAAAGGAAACATAATAAAAAAAAATCTCTCATCGTGGGATTACAGCAAATCGAACAAAATGTTTTTTATTTGGTTATATGATCAAAGATAGCTAATAAACATGTTGAAGCTTTTATTTTTGATGACGTAATATCACCAGATGATATGTATAAATTATATCAATGTAATGTGGTTTTTTTTTAAGTAATAAAGTATTTTGTTTTACTTCATTTCAGTAAATTAATTTTTTTAATCTTTTATTTTCCATATGCTCGCGCCCTTCTCGTAGGGTTATCACGCCCCCTCGAGGGGTGCGCCCCACAGTTTGAGAAGCGCTGCTATAATACTGTAATTCCACAAAACTCTTTCGAAGGTGATCTAATCATAGCATATGTTTGTTTCATAGTAGCTACAAATACTGTAATATTAAATGTATAAATTGTCGATGCTTGAAACTTCGCGAAATTCCTTTTTAGGGATTTCTTTGAAAAATGCCTTCTGCAATTATTTTTTTCTACAATTTTTTGCTAAAAATCGGAATATTTTTGTTTCTTTACCACTAAAGATGTATTGATACAGTGAAGAGACTCAGAGATATGTGATTCAAAACATACAAATATATGATAAAAATACGACAAAAAGTAAAGCAAATCACTACACAAAAGTAAAGGCATGACTCTTCCGTCATATGTGTGTGTGGATTCATTAGAAATTGTTAGAAGAAATTTAAGTTGTGAATAATTTAGAAGAGAACAATCAAGCTTTTGTGCAACCAAACTTTTTTAACATTCCTGGTTTTAGCTTCTCAATTCAAAAAATTTCTTCATTCTCACATTAGCTTACATGCAATGTTTGTAGAATTTAAAGCAAATCTGTTCTTCCATACGAGATTATGTTTTAAGCAAATATAGCATTGAGCAACATACAAACTAATATAACCACGTGACTTACAGATAAAAGAAATCCATTATGGATTGAAATCATAAGATATGTCTTATTCCTACATAAATTCCACTTTAAAAATAATGGAAATAGAATGCAATTTGGTAAGAAGATAAAAGAAGCGGAAAGTTTTTCGATCATAGAATGATTGAAAACAGAATATTCACGCAGAGTATTTCCACCTTCATAATATTCCACAAATATCAGGCATTTTCTGTTCTTGAAAAGTTTCGGTAAAGACATATATATTCCGCTTTGAAGTTATATGTTTTCAAGATGATATTTGAGGAATACCTAAATTTGATTTATTCATACTTCTGTTTCATCTACTTCGAAAACATGAATCTTGCTTTGGGAGAGTTTATTCGTGTTTTATATAAAAGTAGAAACCAAGATTACTTTTAGATAGGAAACTCTACGTTATCTTCAAATATTCTATTTGTTCAAAATAGTTGTGAATTGAAAAATTTTGTTTTTTGATTTTAAAATGCGGCACACTTTGCATTTCATTTCTGGACCAGTATGATTTTTCACTCAATTTTTTTATCACTGATCATACATACATTATATATATATATATATAATAAATATATATATAATATAATAAATTTCTTACAAAGAATGAACATGATAATACATAAAAATATCATTCAGATAACAATACAAAGAATTAGAAGAATAAAATTGAAACAGAGCAAAATACAAGTGATGCTCATATCAACATTGCTGACTTAGGACAGCTAGTATACATAAATTTTTCAAAAAATCCTTCTGTAAAAGTGGGTTGAACATGTTTTTGCCAGCCAACTTCCCCTTTTTGTTAATATACGAGCAATACCAATGAAATATGGATAGGAATCTAAATCCATTATAAGGAAGAGGTAACTTACCAAAAATTGCATACTGAAATGCAGAGCCGCGCTAATCTGAGTACAATAACAAGTTATTGCCAGATCTGACCAAATACAATTAAAAACAAAGCAAAGGTGAAAATAGCATTAGCAAAAGTATGAAAAGAATAGAAATAATAAAACAAGAAATGTAACATACTACCATTATCTTAGAGACTCTTAATATAGTTTAAAAGTTATAATATATTCTAAAAAGTAATTTTATCTAAAACTAGAACTGGGGTATTAAAACTATCTAGGAAGAATAATAAATCATAATATAAACCTTTAAACTATGGAAATTATCCTTACTATTTAGAATTTCATTATTTAAATATCTATTAATAAAATTAATAGGGTAGTTTTGATTAAACAGTATTTAGTAAAATGTTTATAATTTTTTATTTTTCTGATTTATTAGAAACTAGAAATTTATTGCGTAGTGTGTAATTAAGAACAATATTTCTGAATATAGATACATGCACATTACTCTCCCAATGCGGTACTTTTATAATATTGAAATTAAAGTCTTCTCGTTTATCATAAATATTAGTAACTATTTTATAATCTCTTAATTAATTTCTATATCAAGAAAATTGCTTCGTAACTGTTACTATTTGTCTGTAATAATTAAGATATTGTGGATAAAATTAATATTAGGTATAAAGTTGTCTTGCTTGCCAAAAATGATTATATCATCTATATAACGAAAAAAATAAAATTCTAAGTTGTCTGTGAAACTATTTTCAAAATAATGTAAATATAAATTGGCAAGACAGTTGCTAGCTGGCCACCTTGTGGTAGACCCTTAATCTGTGATAATAATTACCATTATGATAAACATAATTATCTTTAGAACTAACCTAAGTAGAGAGCCAAATCTATCATATTTGACATTTTTAAACAAATTATCTTTATGAAATTTACTAGTGTTTTTATCACATCATCAATATTAATTGAGTTAAAAAGATCTTCAAATCTAAACTAAATACTGAAAATATCTTTTATCTTTATTTGTGCAATAATTCTGTACTGTTTTTAGTATCTAAGTTTTTAGATTATTTATTGTATCTTGAACATTTATGTAAATTTGCTGATTGCTGATATATATATATATGTATTAAAACCATAGTAACTGTTCAAACTTTATTATTTTATAAATTAGCTAAGAATACATGTGGAAATTAAAATTATTATTATGATTAATTGTATGAAAGCAATTCGATTATTTATTTCTATAGAAATTGATGATCAATCTATTATAAAATAATTAATAAATATACTCAAAAGCTTTAGAAAATTCATATAAATTAAGAATCGATTGGTTGCGACAACTTTTTTTTGAAAAAATGGAGATATGGAGATTTTTTTGTGGTTTTTAGATTTGTTTAGTACATTTTAAGAAACATGCTAAAATTAAGAAAAGAAAAAGAAATTATTATTACAAAAATGGGAAAAAATGAGTAAAAATTGACAAAAAATAATATAAACCCTGTCCATTCTGTACCAAAAGTTTATGAACAAATTTTCATTTTTTTTATTTTGATGTTGCTATGTTATTCGTTTTTGAAGTGACCTTCAGGATAAGAGATATTTTAATTTTTACAAAAACTACAGCACTTTATCTTAGTTATTATATTAAATTGCTTAAAAAAACAGTTATTATATTACAATAAGGGACTATAAATTTTGTAATAAAACAGTGATTGATAAATCTGAAGTTTAAAATACTTCCATTATTATACAGAACATACACAAAAAATTTCAGTTAATTATTTTGAAAACATTTTTTGCAATCGCTAACCGCGTTTGAGAATTCTAAAAAAAACACACATTTCGAGTAAAACGCATTTTAAAGTATGACGTCTTGCTAAAAGTAATGACATCTTCTCTTACTGAAATTATATAATTTTAGTTCTAGTATACGGAAAATTATAAACTTGGTATTTTTATAAAGCTAATAAGATGGTTTATAAAGTAAAATCATAAAAAAAGTTAGTCAATCTTTGGCAAAATTCACAATTTTAGGGTAGTCGGATACCTTAATACGTGGATTATCGAAATAGATATGAAAATATAAAGTCATTAATATATATATGTCTTAGACAACAATTTTCTGCAACAAACGTAAATATTCTTTACAAAATGTTGCAAAGGAATTTTTGTGCACACCAAATTAACTATTGACATTTCATAGCAAATGTGTGATATCTTCCAATATTTTATTCTAAGGTAAATATCATAGGTTTTGAAGCTGTTTTGAAATATTTGACGCTGAAAATTTTCATATGGTCTTATTCTAAATAATACTCCTCTGAATATTTCTTAAATAATTCTTTAAAAAAAAGATGAGATATTAGAATTAATAAATCAAAAGCTGTAATCTATAGAAAAGTTCTTCTCTTCATATATTTGAAGAGAAGAACTATCAATAAAGTGAATGACGCATGATCTTTAATCCAGTGATGCACAAAAAAATACACGCAGAAAAAATCTTTGCAGCTAATTTTAAAATTATTTAAAATTCCTATCAATGTTTGCATATTTTTTCAGTTAAATTCAATTTTTTAAAACATTATTGGCTAAGCAAATGTATCAAGTAAATGTTTTCTAATTTTTGCTCTTTAAACATATTGTTACTTCGATCGGGTTTCGTGGTTTTCATGCTATCAGCCTCAAAAAGCAAAACAGTTCCTTAAAAGCGATGTAACTTATTGTAGATAAATAATCCTTAAAGAACAGAATATAGCATAAAATCACAAAATAAATCTCCGAAGGTCTTTAAAACTTCTACAGCGCTCAGACACAACTATCAGCGTCTAAAAATACAAATACGTAAAGATAAACATTGTTCGCAAGCAATAGCTCGATCGTAACAACTGAAGTCTTCAACATCTCAAGTAATACTGACTCAGTTTCAGCGAGCGACTTCTAGCACGACTATCTTTTAGATTTTCCCGAAAGATCCGCTTACGTCATAGATCATGATGTTAATAGATTTCTCAAGTAATTTTCAGAAGCATACGTATGATAGCCAAATCGCCAAAAATGATGCCAACTTGGCTGTATCGCCAATATTTCGATTAAAATTCCATTATAATGTAAGGGACAGGGTTGCTTGCAAATATTTCAATTTTTATATAAAATAAATACAACAGAAATTAATATTAATGTATTAAACATCCAGATACAAATTATTTGCACTATTTTAAGCATGTAAAAAACAACATTCGTAACAATATTCTAGTGATTCGTGTTTGTGTTTCGGATAAATTTGAATTTTAAAGAATCCCTTAAATTCAAATGCAAATGCGCATTTGTTCAAACTTAACTTACTCTATGCCAGTAATGTAGTTCATGGATGAAGATCATGCTTGGCATTATTTATGACGAGCCAAATTTTGAGTCATGGCGCCAATAAAGGACTACTATATAGAGGATTGTTGAATTTGTGAAGGCTCAAATATTCACATTGGAGTGGCGTGAAAGTTTGGTGAATGGGATGATATTTCAGGTGTCATTCTCGTCTCTTGACCATCGTTAAATTACGAGGTTTGTAGGCAATGAAACTCTTGTTGCTTCAATGTGCAAGGTTAAAGACCGTGCAGTCGTGTGCGCATGTGTTTTTAACTAAAAAAAGAATATTAATTGAATCTTTAATTTTATCATCCTGGAAGTTTCTAGGTATTTAATTAGGTACTTTGTATTATTGCTACCAATCCCAACTTCCAAGATAACTCGCCAAGTTGGCACTCCCGATTTCGCATGTGTCGTAGGCGCTGAATCGGCATTCATGTGCTTCGTTTCATTTAATGTCGTCAATATGGTTGCGATAGTACGCAAGTACCTTTAATTACTATAAATTTAATTTGAATTTGTAGAAATGCCTAAAAAAACTCTATTAATTTTTTCTCGATAAAATTCCAATTACTAAAAAAAAGCTCCATTTTAATTAATTATTGCTTAAAGACATGAGAATGTACTTCTTCTAATGTTAATTATCATAACTGCTGGTATTAGTGGTTTTACAATAAGCTGTAGATGATTTTCTGAGAAAGATGGTCTGATAAGAGATTGTCTTCTTTTGAGAAAGCTTAATAATAACTAGTATATATTACATAAATTCATATAGTTCTAGGTAGCTAATTAATTTTGATTCTTAACTATTAATATTTCATTCCTATTACCTATGAGCTCATGATAATTAGTTATGCAATTTTCAATTTCAGAATCATAATTTAATTTTCAATCGCGTCTTGAAATTTAAAGAAGGCTAAATTTATAAAAAATACTACCACGCCCTTAAAATTTATTAATTTACCAAATCTTTAACTACTAATGACGGCAGAAAATAATATATTCAATAAATCACACTTCGTCACACAACATCACTGAAAAATGTTTGAATACCATATTTCAACATTAAACATTTTTTAAAGAAAAAAAATGATCTTTCATTTTCTATTTTTAACAATGTTATTTAAATAATAAAGGAAAAGTTTATAAGTTAAAGATATTGTTACGAATTTTGTGTAATTAATGTTTAATATAATGTAAATAATTTGTATCTTGATGTTTAATGCGTTTATATTACTTTCTGTTGCGTCCATTTTATGCAAAAATTTTAATATTCGCAAGCAACGCTGCCCTTTACATTACAATGTGTTTCAATGGAAACTTGGCGAAATATTGGCGATACAGCCAAGTTGGCACCATTTTTAGTGAAGACATTTGGCTATAAATGCTTCTGGGATGATTGAAGAAATCTTCTTATATCACGATCTATAACGCAAGCGGATCTTTCGAGAAAAATCCGTGTAGCCTATAAATAAAAGTCGCTCGCTGAAACTGAGTCAGTATTACTTTGGTTTGTTAAAGAGTTGCTACTATCACAAGCGATTGCTTGTAAATATAGTACGTATTTATATTTTTAGAAACTGAAAATTTTGCCTGAGCGCTGGTGAAAGATCTTGTGGGATTTATTTTATGGATTTTCTAATATATCCTGTACTTTACGGATTGTTTGTTTATCTACAATATATTTCATCGCTCTTAAAGAACTGCCTTGATCTTTGAAACTGATTGCATAAAATCCACGAATCTCAATCTATGTAACAATATGTTAGCGACGTTTTAAAAGCATATTGATTTTTAAAATTTTCGTTCAATTGTTAATTTTTATAGAATTGAAAAGGCGATAAGGAATACATATAATACATAATGTCTGGCTAAAAAATTATTCTGGAGGAGCTTTCAGTTATTATTACTATGAAATGCACTTTTTTTGCAAATTTTCATTGTTTATATAATTTTAAACACAAAATTAAATAAAAGCACCCTAGAAAACTTAATTTTTACGAAACTAATTAAAATTGTTTACTTTTAATTAAACAGCATTCATTTCTGCAATGTTTCCAGAAAACAATAAAAAGAAATTTCTCATATATTTTTACTTCCCTTCTTCTGAAATATTCCTCAAGATTATATAAGCTCTGCAGAGCATTCTTTTTTTTTGGGTCTGCCAGAAATCGAAGTTTTCGAAAGTCACAGAACATGATGATAGACGTTAGTCTAAGGGTATTTGTCACAGTAATCCAGGGCATCAGATAAGTACTTTTCTTATCATAAACACTTTCTCTTAGTTTTTTTGACATATATTTGAGAAACATTTTGACCTTTGTCAATGATTAGCTTGAGTTAGACGCGAAAGAGATTCAGTTTTATAAAAAAAAAAAGGATTGTGTTCTGGACTTTTCTTGCTGCTGAGATTAAGACAAAATGTCGACATTTAAAACATGAAATTTTCTCTAATTCGTTTATTGTGTGATTGATAAATGAGAAAGAGAAACGAAAATACAAAATATGAAGTTTTTTTCCCAAATGGGCTGCGGATTGGTTTTTCCAAAACAGGCCTTGTACATTCCCTGGGAGCTAGTATCACTTTTTCGTGTGGCACCATATAGGTGGAAAACCAATCACCACAGTGTAATTTTGACTACCAGTTTCCTCCCCAAAGGGAGCACCTGAGCTCTGACGATGCAAAATGGAACTAGGAATTTAATTTTTCCCAGAGCATCTAAGCCAAACAGGCACTCTTAACATGCCGCATAATCATACGACATTGACGCTGAAGATTTTCTGCATCAGGAAAATCTACAGACTTTGGCTGGGGTCGAACTCGCAACTTTGGACGTACAAGGCTGCCACA
>BMAO01021735.1:0-26149 GCA_019973975.1 Trichonephila clavata
TTAACCTTTTAAAATCGGCGGTACACATGTCGTACCAGACATTTTTTTGTCACTCGCATCGGGGCTGGTACGAACGTTGTACCAAGGTTCTAGCAAGAGTTCTCCCCCCCCCCTTTTTCTAGCACACCCTTTTACGATTTTCCCCGACCTTTTTATGACTTTGCTTCTATTGTCCATAATTGGGTGGGATTATTTTTCGCCAACATTTTGCGCATTCCTTATCATTGGCGACGTTTTGGAACACGTGCGCGCGTTTCGACTTCTTTTTTTAAAAAAAAATATACTTCATTCGATGACTTTACGTTGTCTGTGAGCAACAGATTTTCTTTTCTCTTGCTGTTACTTCTATTTTTTAGAATGCCCGAAAATTCCTACTCAAATTGAGATTGAGAATTTGATGAAAGATTTAGATGAAGAAAATTTTGATGATAGTGATTCGGAGTATGAAGATGAATTCGAAAATAGTATTTTCGAAATAATGAGGTTGATTTAGATGTATCAGCTAATTTTGATGAGAAAGTTGAAAGCTTATTCTCATGGAAAGAGGTAGAAGGCTCGGAAGCGATAAACGTATTGCCATTTTCTGGTAAAGTTGGATTGAAATTTGATGCTAGCAATTTCAAAACTGAAAATGATTTTTTTAAATTGATGTTCACAGATGAAATTTTATCAATTCTGGTTGAAGAAACTAATAGATATGCATTTGATGTACTTAATCTTCATGGAGAAACATCTGACAAAAGAAATCATGTATCTTCATGGAAACCAACCAATAAAAATGAAATTTTAAAATTTCTTGGTTTAATTTTACTGATGGGACACATCGAAAAAGATAGCATACAGGATTATTGGACAACTAATTATCTAGTGGAAACTCCATTTTTTAGAGAAGTGATGCCTCGCGATCGTTTCCTAATGATTTTAAAATTTTACACTTTTCCGATAATAGTTTAAAAGAAGCAGAGATTCTCCACTTACGACAGATTATGGAAAATACGAAAAATTTTTGATAACTTTAACAGAACATTTAAAGAAGTGTATGATCCCACAGAAAATGTATCTTTCGATGAAGTTATTATTAAATTTAAAGGAAGAATACATTTCAAACAATACATTCCAAAAAAACGCAAACAGTGGGGTTTGAAAATGTATAAAATTGCAGATGCCACTGGCTATACTTATGATATGAGAGTATATCTAGGTAAAGATAAAAAAGAAAACCTTTCAACATCTGCTACTTATAATGTTGTAAATGCAATGACAGATTGCATAAAAGGTAAAGTCATAAAGTCTTTATGGATAGTTTCTTTTCCTCACCGAACTTTATCGAGATCTTTTAAAAGAGAAAAAGATTAACTCCTGTGGAACTGTACGACCTAACAGAAAACATTTTCCAAAGAACCTTGCTCCTTGTAAAATGAAACAAGGCGATCTTGCCGTGAAATTTTGTAATGGAATGACAGCTATGTGTTGGAAAGATAAGAGGCAGGTATATATGCTGACCAATATGCACAGCCCCGAAACGAATTCATCATTGATGAACGAAAAAGATTTAAAAAAAAATTGACGGTGACGTTTCTGAAAGCGAAAAAGACCGATTATCAACAACTAAGCCAAAAATTGTAGCAGATTACAATAAACATATGGATATGTTGATTTAGGAGACCGCATGGCATCCACCTACACTTTTGCTAGACGAACCAGAAAATGGACAAAAAATTATTCTTTAGTCTGATCGATATTGCTGTTCTGAATGCTTTTCTATTACTTAAATCATGCCAAACTTCGTCAAAATTCAGTTTAAAAGAATTCAGAATGAATCTAATTACATCTCTAATAGGAAAAATTAACCATAAAAATGTAGAGCCTTCAGTAACAAAAAAAGTTAAGACAAATGATAATACATTTTCTCATTGGCCATTTGACGAAAAGAAAAGAAGAAGATGCGCTTATTGTGCGAAAAAAAATATACAAAAAGGACCACTGTTATCTGTAAGGCATGCAATGTGGCTCTTTGTATTGACCAGAATGCTTCGAAGATTATCACAGAATTTATTTAAAAATCTCTTAACACATAAACCAATAAAAACAAAACACCAGAATTTAAAATATTAAAACTGATACACTTTTTTATAAAAATTAAATGAAAATAAAAAAAAGGCTCTTTTAAGAGCCAAAAATTTCAAAAAGTAGAACTCACTTTCACAAACAGATATTTCAAAAGCATTGCTTACTTTCTCTTAGGAACAAAAAAGTATTGTAAAATAAAATAAAAAACAAATTAATATATTTTTTTCAAGATCAAAGATTCATAAAACTGGCTGCCAAATCTGTCGAGGTCCGAAGTCCTCATGTTGGTGTGGTGTGGAAGTTTAGTGAGAGGGTCAGATTTCTGAGGTCTTAGAATTCGATTTATTAAAAATCAAATAAATTGATCACAAAATATTTGGAACACATTTATTATTTTTTGTGCACTAAAATGGCGTTAATTAAAAAAGTAAAATGTTTAGAAAAATGTTCTGCATATTGTTCTTAAAATTTTTACATATTTCATCGAACAATTTTGAAATTTGAGGAGTTATTTTTTATTACATGGTTTCATTATTGTAGATAAATATATAAACTGTTTTATTTTGGAGTGAAATAAAATGTTTAGTATATAATAATGTTCCACCCATTTTCTTAAAATTTTCCTTCTGTTGGAAATTTTGTCGAATGATTTTGAAAACATGGGTAGGATATTTTTATAACATGATTTTCATTATTGTAGTTGAATATATAAGCAGCAATAATTATACCGAAGATAGAATGTGTGCACTTAATCCTAACATGTCTTTAAATGTTGCATACGATGCTAACTACATGTAACTAATACTTATATATTTTACAACATATATACATATAAATGCATACATCGAAATTATTGAGAGTTTATAATTAAACTATCGTTGTGTCAGAGGGTGTTGTCGTAAATCTCTGATTACACCAGAAGCCCTGAATTAAATATTCGGTGTATTTAAATAATATTTTAACATCTTCTAGAGCAAATATTTTAGTAATATGATATGATTGTCAACTTTTTAGAATAGTTTACGTAATATTCAACTCTAATAGTATCTCACTATTTAAGCGCAAACTGATTACTTGTTGTTTTTTGGAACATCAAAATCTTCTACAAAATTGTGACAAAAACTTAAAATTTTTTTAGAAAAATTTACCATACAAATAATTATTATATAAAGCCCTTTTTAAACTTTATAATAATTATTCATACTAAAGCAATGAAACCTTGCTTCATAGTAAAATATTTTAAGCAATCAGAAAATACTGAAGATATTGCGATTGAAAGAAATAAAAGTAATAAATATAATCATTTTATTCATGTGATGATTACTGTTCACAACATGTCGTTTATATAACTTCTACTCTCTTAGTACATCTGAAATGCTGTTCATCAAACCTTAGAAAATATCTATTATAATTTCAGTATTTACTTAAAAAAATAGGCACCACCAACAAAAAAAATATGCATTTGAAACTTTGCAAGCCATTTAATTATAAACGGGAATGAAGAATTTAGGGGGAGAAATTATTGTGATGTAATAATGCGCCAAATGTTGTAACTTTCCTTACTCCTAAAAGATCGCTGACTTAAAATTGGCAACCCTTCCCTCTTGCCTTTGTAAAGTGGAAACTTTAACAATACCACCTGTGGCGAAAATGGTCAAGCAGGACCTTCAAATGGGGGAAGAAATTTCCAGCTCGGACCCGAAAGCGCCGAATGGAAGGGAAATTTTGCCTCAGCTACTGCCGAGTTCTAAAGGTTATATTTGAAATGAGAAGGTGCATAAAACCGACTTTTGGTGTTCATTGGAAACCATTTTGGATGTAATGAGAGTAATCTTCAGTCAGATGGATATTGCATTCAGTTAGATTCTTTTCTAAAGTGTTTGATGTGCTGGTAACCTTAAAATTTTAAAAATGTAGGCATTAATAATGCATCATAAGTGTATATATATTCCATTTCTAAAACAGATATTTTATGTAAATACTTATTTTGCGTACTGTGGAGTGACACGAGGAAAATGGTCTGTCATTCCTCACTCTGGAAACTGCTTTAAATGCAATATTTAATGCACAGGCAAATGTTTCAACATACATTAATTTTTTAAAAAAAGAATTGATGAAGAGAAGGGAAACTTTATAAAAGCAGAGAACGCCCGTGAACGTATGCAGCTAGTATGTTAAAAAACTGTATGTGTCAGCTCTGACACACACGTGGAGTTTACTATTTAAGTACAACTATCTTTGATTATGTAGTTGGCAAAAAAGGTAAATAAACGCATCTCTTATAATACTGAAAGCATACATGTGATTTTTTTATTCCTTTCACAGTTTTCATATTGATTCAGTGACATAATATATATATATATATATATATATATATATATATGTGTTACCGGCAAAGTATGAAGTCCGGCATTCAGTAGAATGCCTAAATCCAGCCGGCAATGTATGAAATGATTCGTATTTCACACATTGCCTAGGCATTCTATAGAATGCCTAATGAAAAACCGGCAAAGTAGGAAATACATCTCTGATTCGTTTCGAATATTTGCGTGGCAAGACACGAAACTTTTATCGCGTGTCTCAGGCTCAAAATTTGTTAGTTGTAAAATTGCTGTTTGTTCGGAAATGTCAAAATACTCAGTTTTACTTAAACTTTGTGACGGGTGCTTACGCGTTTCACTAACCTTCTCTCATAAACTTTTAAATTGTAATTATTTTAACCAATCCCGCTGAGAGCTGAAAGTGTGACTTATGCAAATAAGATAGTTTCGGGTTTAGCGAGTTCGAAAGAGATATAAAAGGGAGAAATGAAATGAAGAGAGTAAACTACGTGATTGCTTAAGAAAGTGTTTCTAGGAGTTTAGTTTAACTAAGTGAAGTTTGTTAGAGGAAGGAAGATTATTGAAAAAGATTCATTAATTCGGTTCGGACGTTATTGAATATATCCTGGGTTGAAGCCACTTCATAAGTTCTACAAATATTCAAGTTTCCTTCTGAAGGAGATATCAGGTCTGTGATTTTTATAGATTAGATTTAAATGCGTAGTTTGATTGTATGTGCTATTCCCTCGTGGTATCAGTTAGTATTCCGTCGTTCATAATTGAATTCTGATCGTACTCCACTATAATATGTTGTTCTTAAAATTTGATTAATATTTGTGTATTTCTATCGTAAGGAATAATAAATAGTGATTTATTATTTGCGTAGTCATTAATTATGAATCCGACAAATCCAAATGTAGATAATGTGCAAAGGGGAATTAGTAACCCTAGGGGTATTGAGAGACTACGACAACTTGTCCAACTAAAAATTGGTTTTCACCTGTGCTACCTGAAAATGAAGGAGTTAGCTATAGTGTAGGAGAAGCAGTCATGTTCTTTGGAAATATAATAGCATGAAAAAAAATGTTTATTTCAAAGTCAAAAAAATATAGAATATTAAGGAAAAAAAAGGCATATAATTTATTTTTTATGAAGGAACTGTTTACCTTCGATCATTAAGACCAGTACTCATGAGTACTTGGTACTTCCTTTAGAAACGCCCATTCCCCCCAGAAGAGGGCGCTTTCATCGTTTAGAGTTAAGATTTCTGTCTACGGGACCCTTAAGCCCTCGCAGCGACTTTTCGGATCGATTTTCAAAACATTTTTTATATCAGATCTCTATTCCTTGAAATGAACGGGACTACCAAATTTCTGGCATGTAGGTCTTATAGTTTAAAAAAGGAAATATTTATATATGACGCCCCTTAAGCCCTCGTGGCTTAAGAGCAAAATTGAACCCCTTGAGGTTCAATTTTTTGTAAAAACCCTTGCGTAGCGAATCTTAACTTCATAAACGCAAAAGATCTACCAAATTTCAAATTTGTAGGTTCAATAGTTCAAAAACGGGAATATTTATCTATAACACCACTTAAGCCCCCCAAAGCCCCTAAGGATTCACTTTTTGCCAAACCCCCTTTTGTAGAGGACCTCTAAACTTGAAAGAAACATGCCTACCAAGTTTCAAGTTTGTAGGTCTAATAGCTCAAAATCGGGAATATGTATTCCTAACACCCCTTAGGGGTATTGCTCCCTCTTAGGGGGTCAGTTTAACTGACTCAGAAATCTTCGCGGGCATGCGTCCAACCATTTCCCAAAGTTTCATCGCAATCATCGGATGAGTGGTTTAGGAAGGTATGAGAGCTCACAGACATACACACATATTTATCTTTATTCATATAGATTTTGTTTTTCTTAATAAGAAAGAAAAATTTTGTTTGATACAACTTTTTAATTTTCCTTTACTTATTTTGAATAATTCTTTTTAACGGCAGTCTCATTATTTTGTCAGAGAATAACATTTGTACTTTTAGGAATGTAAGTCATTGATATAAGATCCTTATCATAACCTTTTTCATACTTTGCCTAAATAGCTTTAGGCATTTTATAGAATGACTAGTATTAGAATGACATTTTATAGAATGACTATTTATAGAATGGCATAGGCAAAGTATGTAATACATCTCATATTTCATACTTTGCCTAAACACATCCGGCATTGTATAGAATGGCGGCATTTCATACTCTTTGCTGGTAAGATATATATATATATATATATATACATATATACATGTATGTATGTATTTCCAAATTCCTCATGTTCTAATAAAACAACATTAGTTTTTTTTAAAAAAAAATTAAGGAAAATACTCTATAAATGATTTATTGGAAAAATGGAATTTTTTTGGACGAAAAAAACCTTTTTCTTAAAATCCATAACTTTTGAGCAACTTTTCAAACTTTAAACAAAACATGAATAATGACGTTTACCACTCGGAAATTATCTTTCATAATATATATATATTTTTATAAATGACGAAGTTTTTCAATGCTCAATTAAATTTTAAGTATTTTTCTTAAAAAATCGTAAAGAAAAAGTTTTTTTAGTGCTTCATTTTTTAAATTATTGATACTAAAACAGAAAAGTAATTACTTTTTTAGAACTGAATGTTTGTTCATTACAATGATAAACATTCCTTAAAGAAAGATTGAAAAATTATTTTCAAATAATGCATCAATATTGACACATTTTAGAAAAAATCATAAAAAAATGCAAAATATCGTTAGTTTGTAATAAAATTTACATCATAGCGTTGCGAAAAAAATTATCTTTGCGATCATGTAATTTTTTTGTCTGATATTAAGCACAAAAATGTGGCAAGAGAAATAAAATCAAAGATTTTAATTAAGTTAATTTGCGAGAAAATTGCTCATAATTTGGTTTATATTAGTGATGACAACTAAGAGATTACTAGTAAATAAAAGCACATTAAATGTGAAAATATGTAAACCCTCTCATTTTGTTCGCTTAGAGAATTTTAAGAAACGTCACCGGCTTTTATATCAAGAGTTTTCCCACTCTTACATATAGTACACGGTGTCATATAAAGTTCATATACAATTTATGTATCATCGCAACGATATTGTCATCAATATATGAAAGGAAGTGCATGGTTTCCAATTCAGTGTGTACAGCACATGGAAAATGAGGTTTGCCAATTTGGCAGCGAATTATCTTGAGCGTTGGCATTGTTGCGATAGTACGTAAGTGTCATATAAACGTATATATTTTAAAAACACGAGTGCAGTTTGGAAAGTAATCTCCGGATCACTGTAAGAAACAAACTAGGACAGAGGGGAAAATGTATTTACATATTAAAGGCACAGATCTCTATTTTTCAACATAGACTCCCCCCTTATTCTAGCACTTGTCATTACATTGTACGAATTTACCAATTCCTTCTCTTTGCCATACACGACAACAATAACAACCAATTCCTTTTGTATAAAAAGCGGCTGCTTGCCAATGTTCTCCAAGGCATTACAGTGATTAGATGGTAAACGGATGAGGTCAGCACACACCGCAGACAGCATTCCACTTCGTCATTCATCATGGATGTTTGTTCTTCCTTCCTTAAAAAGGCGTATCCATTGACTCACTACAGCTCCACTCATAATGTTTGGCCCATGTATTGCACATAATTTGTGATGGATATCCGCTGCTGACAGTTTTTTGACCCAAAGAAATCTTATCACGTCTCGCTTCTCTTAATTCGTGGGATTTTCTATAGCGGCACACTTTTTCTCACGTTATAACTAGTAAACTCTTTGTCTTACGACACTGTCGTTCGCCGACTGGAAGCTTATTGAATCAGAGATTGCTCGTGCATTCAATTGAGGGTGCTCCAAACCATACTTCCAGTTCACACCCAAACGGCGGTTAGTTTCTAAATTGTCCTCGTATAATCTTCAATAGTAATTTACATATTTTAAAAAAATAATTAGACTAATTAACAATTAAATCGTAAATAACCATATATAAATATATAAGGAGGCGCATTTACTTAAACAGTGCCCTTTTACAAAAAATGAATGAATTAAAGAAATTCACCAATGAATGAGAACGAAAAGAAGAACTACTTTACCCCCGCATGTAAAAATGAGCGTAAAAGAAAACGCAACACATCCGATTAAGGATAGAACGACCGAGATTTGGATTACCTTTAAACGTCCACCGGTGTTGCTATGACATCTTGATATATAATATATTTATAAAATATTTGTAATAACTAAACAATTGCGGACTACTGTTCTGTAGGGTTTTTGAACAATTTTAATATTATTTCATGTATAATTAACATAGTTTTGACCTATTATATCATAAAAAACTAACGTTGAAATTATGTTTCCCGAAGCTAGTTGGACCATAGCTTTGTCCCAAAACATTTTGAGTCGCAACTCCTCTAGGAACGTAACTGTTATGTAATATTCATTCTGTGCCATATATATTTCAGGATTTACTGGAATATTATCAATTATATCTGCACTTTTTTCAGAGTCTTCACAGTATCTTTCCCACACTCTTATGTTTTTATCAGAATCTAAATAAGTGCAAGACAGCACATCACCATCCGATTCCTTCGCAGAAATCTCTCGCAATAAATTAGCAATTTCATCCGTAGTTTGGCATTTCTACCAGCCATCGTTTCAAGGTGTCTGCCCTGCACAAGGTTCGAAAATCAAATGATTTTTTTATTAGTAGATAACCAAATGCTATGTAACGAGGCCCTTAGAAACAACAATGTCAGAAAAATAGATTTGTTTCCACTCTTTACCCAATAACACTGCATTCAATGTCAAATAAGTGTGCGATAGTACTTTTGGAAGTTTGTTTTACTAATAGCAAAGGCGAACGGCAGCCATTTATGATGGTAAATTGCCTTGGTGTCGAAATGACACCCGCGAACGTTTTAAGTGTAAAATTTCCCTAATTAAACTAGGACCACAAACTTTTACTGTGTAATTACAATGGAAAATAATTAAAAGTCATGAAATATTTTCGAATTCCCTGCGAAAATGCAGTAAGGAGAACAAACTGAAGGGCTCCGTTGTCAAATTGACACCGATAGATGTATGAGTGTTGATTGTATTCTCTTGCCCTTAATAAATCTTGTGTGGTCATAATTATTTTTATTACCCATGATAAAAATTGTTATTACAGTGGATAATTTAGTTTAGAGAAAATATGCTAACCTACTTCACAATGTTCCTTTGACAGTTTGTGAAAAAATCAAATCAAGCTGAACGAAAATGTTTCAAATTCGCTTGACGTTAATAAAAGACACAAATTACTGACCATTTACTCTGACATTGCATGAATGATATTTGAAAGCAAAACTGTTATATTTTGTTCAAGTTATTATAGTTTTATTGTTATTAAATAATTGGCAACTAACATGTTGAACTTTTTCTTGCTGGTGGCTTTTTTCCCAGTGAGTAGTGTGTCTTATGGTACGTTTGAGGATTCATATCGTTTTTGATGGAGTTTTTTAGTTTGTATTTAAAGATCTTCATTTCGATTCAAACGTCACATGTGTATGGCTTTTCTCTAGTTTAATTTCGCTGCCCTGATTAACAACAATCATTTCATCAGTTTCTTCCCTTGCTTGGTCAATTTCTTTTGCAAAGTTTCAATTTCATCCAATAGAAATCACAGATGCGCATGTAATTTTTTTTTATATATTCTGTTCAATTACTTTTATAAAACATAATGGGTCGTACAACACAGTAACTAAAACCACTAATTCGTTAGCAGTGGAAAATGTAGCCCCTTCATATAAAATATTTCGAAAGAAAAGTGGTAGTGTCGGAAGCTTAGTCCCCATGTACCTTAAGACTGCAAGAAAACGATTGCGACTTTCATAAAAATGGGAGATATGTACAAACGCACCTTAGTTGCCATGGAAACTGTCATATAGGAGAATACTGGCTAGGTCATTGATAACAAACAAACAGTTTTCCGAAAATTAAAGATTTCGTGAGCCTGGGGTGCGGTATGTACCTCTCGCAACCTCCCAGGGTTAAGCTTAAAATTTCTTAAAGTTTGGTATTAAAAAGTGATATATTTCTTCCCGCTTATTTTGTGAAATTCTATGTTTTGTCCTGAAATCAAACCAAATATTTTTTTTTTTTTTGAATTTTCAAGATTTAGATAAAAAAAGCAAATAATTTTTACGTATACATGAAAATTAGCAAGAAGTGAATGACGACATTTTGTATTTGACACATTAATCTAATTTTCATATTACCTTTGTATCTTACTTCCATGCTTTTTATTGACAAATTATGAAATTAATAAAACGTTTTAATAAATTTAACTTAAATAGATTTTAGATCATTAAAAATAAAATACACCTTAAAAGCCTTTTTTTGTATAGTGTTACATTTGTTTATAATTTGTGTCCCTCGTAACTGGTCCGTAAATCAATTTTTGCATGTATTGCAAGAAATTCGAAATATTGGTTTAGTCATATATTTGTTTTATGCAAGCAAATGCACCTTCAGGAAAATACAATACATCATGATTAATTTATAGTTTTCAGAAATTTCTTTACTTAAAATTCCTTTATCCAGATAAGTGCAGTTCAGGTTAGTTCAGCTCTGTTTGTTTAAGGAATTTAGAATTAGTACTAAAACTTATAAATAATATGCATGTCTGAATTTAAAATCTTAATTTTCCATTTAAGTATCTCAAATATTTATTGAAGGGAAAATTTCAAAATTATAATCTGGTTATATTATAAATTATGTTCATTAAAAAAAAAACATTTTTGTGTGTACTGCAATATTGATCATTGTAGGAACACAACAAATTATTATCGACAGACTATGCAAATTTAATTGGGGTCACAAGGGAGAATAACATCTGAGTTGTATTACGCTTTTTTAATGATGAAACGTGGTTTATAAAAGATTTTTTTTACTAATTTATTTCGGGAATTCATGATATAAGTCTAAAAAGATAATGTAAATGAAGGATAACATGAAAAAGTTTAAACACATTATTTGAATAAATAAATGTATTTCTTTGATTAATGCTTTTATATATTTTGTTCTTAAAAATCCACTTTTTCCAATTACTCCTATTAGCTCACTCTCTCTATATATTTATCTTGTTCAAATTTTCAATCGTTATAATAAAATACTTTCTAAACATACATTCAAGCTCAAATATTTTCTTAAACTTGTAGTGGATGACACTTGTTGTTAATACCGTTTTTCAAATATTAATTTAATTTAATTTAATTTAATTATTTACCGGTTTTCAAGCTCATCTTAAATTCGTCCGCGTTGTTGAAACAATGACATTGTTAAAGCAATATCAAAAGTTTGCGTCGAAAACTGGTTTTTCAGCTAAACTAGCAGAACCGGGTGTGCATTGTTTCTACATTAAGACAAGTCATGCTCTTTTTTCAATTCCTACTATTTTTCAGTTCATATTTTGTTCATCTTCTTTATTATACATATTATAAAACTATACAAAAATAGTTATATACCTAAGATAATTATAGCCATTATAGAATAGTTGTAGCCACAGAAATACTAGAGCAAACTCCTGGCCTTAGGATATATATATATATATATTCTTGTTCGAATTTTGAATCGTTAATAAAATAATTTCTATCCATCCATTAAGAGTAGGAATTGACTTAGAAAACTTTTTATATTACTTTTTTTCCCTTTAAAATAATTATTGTGATGCAATTCAATTTCGGCTACAGTGAAATTTCCTAAGTTTTATATTAGAATTTTGTAACTATATAATTTTGTTGTACCTAAAATGATTTATTTTAGAATGAAATAATATTGTTAATTTTTAATGTACATTTCAATCAGTTCATATTATAAAAAAAAATTACGATGTGTACACGCCACTAAAACTGAGAAACGTGTGCGGCATAGTTAAAGGAGTTAAAAGGTGTAGTAGGCCAGTAGGCCTCTGTCGCCCATCCATGAAGAAGGTTCCCATTTTTAAATAAATCAATGGACATTGCGAGTGCTTAAATGGTGTTTTTGAACTATTACACCAACGCACTTGAAATCTTATAGGCACGTTTCTTTCCTGGAGTAGGGATAAAAACGGAGTTATTGTGAAAATTGACCAAGAGGCCTTCGCAAGGACTTATGTGACGTTATAGAAAATTATTACCGTTTCTTAACCATTAGGCTTACTGACTTAAAATTAAGTAGGGATGATCCTCTCATGGAGTAGAGATCCTCTACAAAAAGAGATTTGCGAAAATTGGCTTCTAGGAGCTTTTTGAGGGCTTAAAGAAGCGTTATAGATAAATAATAATTACTCTCATTAAAAAAATTATTTAACATTTAAAAAAATAAGCTCGTGCAAAGAAAGGGTACTTCAGTTAGAAGTCTAATAAAATAAAAAGGATACATCTCTGTAATACGGAATAATAATATTTTATTTAATGTGATTGTTAGCTGTTTGTTCATTATAAAGTTAAGTTTGACACACCGTGGCGTTATTGAACGTGTAAAAAATATAAGACTTTTTTATTCACATTTCTTATAACTCCCATATTTTATATTCCTAGGTAAATGTCCCAAAGTTTTGAATAGACTGCGTATCTATTTTGCCTCAAAGAATAGCGGTGATACATCATAAGAATTGTATCTCAAAGTATTTAATGACATGATACACACTTGTAAAGCGTCTAGAATTATTAAGTAAATAAAATCAGAGTAACTCGAAATTTTGAACCATACATTTATTTGTATGAAAATAATTTTAAGTTAAAAGATTAAAATACTGGATAGAAAAATCCCTATTGACACAACTTTCATAAATACATTCTGTTTTAAATATCGACTTGTATATACTTTATTCAAAAAATAAGAAAAAATGTGGTAAGTATTAATGGAATGAAATACAGTCTGATTACTTATAGGTATACATATTGATAAAATCAAATAAGTAATATGATGTAGTAAAAATTTGAAAAAATATATATATAAATATCTTTGGATTGCATTCACTGCAAAGATTGCCGATTTACCCATACATAAATTACTTTCTTTATATATAGAGGGAAAAATGCTTTGATAAAGAGTATTTTTAATTTCAAATAATAATCGATTGCAAAAAATACATTCAGATGAATTATACATCTTAAATTTCACATATCAAAAACTCTTTCCTGGTAGATTGCTTTAACTGATTATGAGCATATATTGATATATATGTTACCGGCAATTTATGAAAAATGCCGTCATTCTATAGAATGCCTAGGGAATCTATACAATACCTAAAGCTATTTAGGCAAAGTATGAAAAACGGTCATGATAGGATATTATATCAGTGACTTACATTCCTAAAAGTACAAATGTTATTCTGACAAAATAACGAGACTGCTATTAAAATTATTATTGTTAAATTGGGATTTCGCATATACTTGTATTCAATTTTCTTCAGAAGATCCAAGTCGTAAGAAACCATCTATTTCCCACTCATTACAAGTGCCACTATATAAACATTCGGGAAAAAATAAAAGTTTTTACTATAATTCCTTTTTTTAAGTAATTTTCTATTTTTTTTCTGACAAGGTTCACAAAGGTGGATATACAGTTCAATATCAAAACGTGTATCATTTTTGTATTTGGTTGAAAGTTGTTTCAGATTTCTATCACATCCCTAGAATCCGGAATTTAATCTTGCTCTTGGCAAATTAAACTCCTAGAACATCCTCCACATTCTTTCCCATCGTCAGAGCTCAGGTACCTCCCACTGGGAAGGAAACTGGGTGTCAAAATTACCGGCGGCAATTGGTATCGCCTACATGGTGCGCACTAAAAAGGGATACCAGCCCCTTGGGAATGTACTAGGTCTGCAATGGTAAAAATACCAATCTGCAGCCCCATTGAAGAAAAAAAGAATAGGTGACATATTACTGTATGGCAGTTCTTCTCACAATTTTTATCTTCCGGACCGGTTAACGATTGATAATTTTACGGCAGCCAGCTGAGGTTGGGACGTTGATTATTAATATTTTAAATTGTTTTGATTTTATGATTTAATTGTATTTAAACAAGCCTTCAGAATAGAACTCAGTTGCACCAAAAATAAATTCTTAAATGATTTTACAAAAAACATAAAGTGATTTCCATGGAAAGTCGCACAAACAAGAGAAAAATACAACCCCAGTAAATATAATGGAAATAATTTAATACACCTTGAGTGGGCCGATAACCTTTGATCCACGTACCAGGGTTGGGCACCACTGTTTTATCGTACTGACGCCTTCTTCAACATGTTAAATGAGTTTACTTTTATTTTCTGCAAGCATCACATCATAGTTATTCAGCAACCAATAGTCCCTGGGTTCCATCTTAGTCGTCATTTTAACATTTTGTTTATCAGTTATTAACTTCTAGTAAGTAATTTCAGTTAAGAAAAAAACTTTTTTTTTTTTGCAGCATTAACTCGAATTTTGGACAACTAGCCGTCGAATAGTTGTTTCATGACTATAGACCATGGGTTGGAAACCTTTCAGCTGTTGCGTGTCAAACCAATCAACATATATGACTCAGCGAACCACACAAAAGAGCATTTATGAAACAATTAAAAAATTTACAAATTTGTTGGGTCAGTGAAAACAGGCACTGAGAATTATACCACGTGCCACATGTGGCACGCGTGAAATAGGTTGTCGATCTTTGCTAAAGACCATGGCTCCTTCTCCAACGCTATAGCTTGCTCCTCCAATTTTAGGTAGCACAGGAAAAAAACAATTGTTTGTTGGAACAAGTTTGAGTAAAATTGAGTATTTTGACATTTCCGAATAAACAGCAATGTACAACTAACAGATTCTGAGCCTGAGACACGCGTTAAAAGTTTTGTACATTAAGAGTTATTAGATGAAAAATATGATGTTTAAACACTAATATCCGATTAATTGAAGAAATCATGAGCCATTAAGATATATCTGAGTATTTTAAGCAATTTTGAGATTTAATATCATTTCCCACCCTTAGGATAGATAGTGTCAGAAAACAAAGAGAATATGCCGCGAAAAATCTTCAAACAGTGCACAGTATTTGTACTATTTAACTACAAGTGCTCAGAAATTTACTTATCTTATGCTATCTTGTTGACTTTTCTAATTTAGCGAATTCTTAGGGTTTACGTCCCGAGGTGCTCCTGTGATCTTTCTTTTCACTCATAAGATTTCTTATTTTTGATGAATGTTGCTGAAGCACCCCCGAAATACCCAAGGATTCGTTATCTATTTTCTACTTTTTCCTTGCCATTACATCGTTTTTTTTTTTACTTATTATCATGCATTTCTAACATTTTGTTTTAATACTTTGTATTGCTTCCATGGATACTTGTTTGTCGTAAATTAAAATGTATTTTTCACTGTTTATGACCTGACTATCAAATACACTGATCAATTAATTGAACATTATTTTTCATAAAAGAGTGCATTTTCATGCAACCCAAAAAAACAGTGATGTTCCTTAGAGTTTCACACAGTATCTTGTATGTCTATTAAAATAAATATTTTGTTTCAATACTTCAATTTTTTGAAGTTTTCTTTTTCTCTTTTTTTTCAGTGCACAATGCATGCTAAAATGACTTTGTATTGTAAGTAATATTTTCTTTCTTAGCTTAAATATTCCATTAACAGAATACATAAATCGAAAAATTTATTTAAGAAACATCTTAAATGAAATCTATAATTTAAATTTAAAATGTTTATGGAATTAAGCTGTTTATTTCAAGCATGTCGAAAAACTTGAAAGGAAAAGTATATCAATATATGCTTTACTCAGCAAATTATACTTAATTTGTTCTTAATAAAATTTATGAAGATGGAAAATTCATTAATCACTTAGTAATGGTTGTGTGGGAATTAAGCATGTTATAAAATGCCTCTTGATACAATATACCTACATTCATTAAAATATAAAAAAATTAATCAGTTTCACTGTTCTGTATCGTAAATAATGAAATCAACAAAATAAAAGAGAGTTCAACAAAATTTTTTATAAATGTATAAAATGTTGTACAATATTGGTATTTAAGCAAGATTCTGTGAATATTAAAATAAACGATGATCATTCAGACAATTAAAATATTAATTATTTTTATAATAATAATTTTCTAGCCCTTGCGTAGCTTTAACACTCACAAGTCACATTAATGTATCCGAATACCATAAAATTGCAAATTTTGCCAAAATTTGACAATTTTATTCTGATGATTTTATTTTATAGACGATCTTATTACCTTTATAAAATACCAAGTTTATTATTTTCCACTCACTAGAACCAAAACTACAAGTATTTTAGGAAAAGTAGATGTGTGTGCCATTACTTTAAGCAAGATATATATATGTCATACTTTAAAATGTGTTTTCTCGAAATGTGTGTTTTTTCTAAATGCTCAAACGGGGACAGCGATTGGTAAAAAAGCCTTGAAAATAATTAACTGAAGTTTTTTATGTATGTTCTATATAATAGTAGAAGTGTTTTAACTTTCAGATTTTTCAATCACAGTTTTTTTACAAAATGTGCAGTCCTTTATGTTAATAAAACCATTGTTTTTTTAAACAATTTCATATATTAACTAAGATAAAATGCTCTCGGTTTTGTAAGAATTAAAATATCTCCTATCTTGGAGGTCAATAAAGAACATAGTAATTCATCAGAATTGAAAAACTGATAATTTTATTATAAACTTTTGGTGCAAAATGGGCCCCGTTTATGTTATTTTTTTGTAAATTTTTACCCATTTTTTCCCGTTTTAGTAATTATAACTTCTTTTTTCTCTTCATAATTTAAGCATATTTTCTTAAAGTTTACTAAAAAAATCTAAAAACCACAAAAATAAATAGCCCCATATCTTTATTTTTTTATAAAAAAAAGCTATCGTAGCTGGATACCCCAATAAATAATCATTGTATGGACCAGGCATCTATCTTCTTAAGACAGAGTCACATAACATGTATAATGAATGTTGAACATTTAGGTGCTTAACTTAACACAGAAGTAGTGTATAAGTGAAAAAAAATTTTCTTGAGCAGATATTGTCTTCATTATTTGATCATGGTTCAAAACCAAGAGATTCATCCGATAAAGTTTTAAATGTGAAATCGGAAAGCATTAGAAAGGGAATTTTATAATGCTTTATTAATATTTTATTTAATACCTCAAGTTAACCTTCAGCAATTAAAACTCAACTGTCAGCAAGTTTTAAAGATAATTTAATTTATAACTAAATATTAAGTGCCTGTTTTTGTGTTAAAATTTCTCGTGATTTGATATCACCTTTTTTATTTATGCATTAGCTTTAATTTAAACACATATCCAATAATTTATATTTGTTTTTAAAATAATTATACAAAACTTACATGGATCCCTGAATCTAATATGAGTTCCTTCATATGATATAAATGTATTTGAGACTTTCTACAAGCCGAATGGTTTTATTATTAAAATGGAAGATGTTTCCCTAGAAAAGAATTGCTATCCAGAACATGTTTTTAAGAACCTATATTAAATAGACGAGGCTTACAGAAGAAAAATTGAATTTTTTTCATGTGCCCAAAAATAAAATAGTGTTCATCATATAGTTTGCTGTAAAAAAATTTTCTCAAAACTTTTGAGGATTATCTTGAATGTGTTTCAATTTATGTGGAGCCCAGATGCTCAATATCTAATCAAATTCCTTACGAAAAATGTACTTTTATCAAATAACTAAACATACTAGTATGCTATTTTAGACATATTCTTATTCACATACATGTATACTTACGTAGAGAGCAATAAATATTTTGAGTTCATAATGTTTCCCTTTGTAAAATAAATTGTTCATCTTTATACAATTGATATAGTATGCATAAAATTTATCCGGCAATGTTCAAAATGCATACAATTTTATCTATGAATTCACATTTGTAATTTTACTAGGAATTCATGATATTTGAAATATAAATTGCATGTATATAAACTTTATGTTGCTTCAAATAAAATAATCTCTGTAATAAAAACAATCTCAGAATTAATTAAAAATTACTGATCTTAAAAAAATTAAAATTAAAAATGATGTTTTATTACATGCTATAATTATGCTACGAACTCAGTATTATAAAACGAAATTTCGCAGAATATTATATATTACGTTTCATTTTAAATTAAGTTAATATGTTTGTTAATGTTCCCATAATGTTACGGGAGCTTCTTTTTTAATCAGACAAATATCATCATAGAATAAAAATTGTTTCTCTCAAAATGTATACTTTCCTTCCAAAGTTAAATAACATATAAAAATTTATCTCTTCTTTCATAATATATTGCTACCCATCCTCAAATAAAAAAACAAAGATGAATTTTTCATACGGTAGTGGCCAAAATTGTGGACACTTTTTGAATTTTTCATGTTTTTAAACTTTGTATGTATATAGGAAAGTGTTAAATTTTCTAAAATGAAAGTCATATATATCATTTTAAAAGGAAATACAATGCTCAATTTAATACAAAATACATAATTCAAATATGCACAATACAATAAAAGTTAACGTGTAATAATTATCCATATATATTAGATACTGATAATAGAAGTTAGTTATCAACACTTGGCAGGGTAGCTTTAATTTTTATACAGCTTCACCTTGATGTTTCATTGAACCGTAGATAGTCTTAAGCCCTTCCTTTGTTAACATAAAATGCTAGAATTTAATTATAACATCATTTTATGCTTCTTGCTTGATGGGCTTCTCATTCGGACAAGAGTTTTCAAGTGGTGCACCAAGATTTCAATAGGATTGAGGACAGGACTGTTTCCATGGCCAAGACAAAAAATTCAATACTCTTTGTAGAAAATCTATGTATCCGTAATTTTGTTGTGTGGCCGGGAGTAGAATCCTGCTGAAAAATAAATGAAACATTGTTGAGAGCGATATCCCTGATGGAAAGTGGCTTGAGTACTGGAATGCTTGGGTTCAAGTATTAGTGTCAATTAATTTTCCTGCATTCAGTGTTCCCTCCATGAGATGAAGGCGATCAATAGCATCTACTCACATGCATGACCAGATAATAAGACTAAAAAAGTTCTTCACAATTGCCTGAATGCTGTTAGTATGCAGATCTTTTACTTTTCAATGTCTTACATATTTTTGCCCATCCGTACCGAAAAACGATATCCTAATTTAATATCTACATATGACGTGACCACTGATCATCTGTCCATTTAATTTGTTCCTTCATCCATTGTAGTCTTTTTTGCTTTGCTTTAAATTATGAAACGTTTTTTTTTCTGGTGAAATTATACCTTTTAGTCTTAATATCAGTTTTTCTTCTTTTGATTATTTTTCATACTACAGAAAAACTAGCATCATTCAAATTACTTTTAAAGGCCTATTATGAGATTCTACTGTCTTTGAGACATAGTCATTTTATTCTTCTGTCATCAACAAATGTGCTGCACTTTTTCTTCATTGTTATTTAGTAAATTTGCATTCTAAAATCGTGAGTAAAATGTTGCATCCCTGTGAATGCCGGTGTTGCAGTGGGTATTTTCAGCCATTTTGACAACTAACACTCTTTCATTAACTATTTGACCTAATAGCTGTAAACAGCTTAATGAAGAACGCACTTAAATTACTAAACTTGAGGGGCATTCAACCTTAATCAATCACATGTGACAGAAAAGAGATCATTTACTTATCTCCTGAGCGTTCTTCAGTTCAGTACTTGAATAATCTCCCACTTGGCAACGGTCGCTGATTCTATATTTTCATTTATCTCCACTTCCAACCACCATCACGCCTACTCTACGACTAAAACTTAAATAGAAATTTTCATTTGCAAAAAATCAAAACTTCTTTACATAAAAAGGTTTTGAACTGAAATCGCAGTTACAAAAAATTATTTCACCCAAGCAGATTCATGAAAATGCGTCTAGACCCATTACATAAAACTTTTGGGCACAAGATTTAGTCATTGAACCACTCACCTGTATTGCAATTTCAGGGTAAGAAAGACCATTTTCTCGTAACACATTAAACTTATAATTTTTTCTAGGTATCAAATCTACTCTTTCATATAATGGTATTGCTTTTTGACTAAATATTATTGATATCCTAGCCAGGAGTCATTAATTTAGGATACTGATTAAAAAATGTCGACAGAATAAAGCGTGTATCAAACAAAATGGAACTAATTGAGGATATAATTGTTTCTTGGTATCATAACAAAGGGGGAGACTTAAACTATTTTCAGCTCAATAAAACTTCGTGGCGAAGCTGTAACAAAAAATAAAGGTTATCCTACTGAGTACTGATAACTCAATGCTATCATCAGTATCTAATGTATATCGATAGTTATTGCAGGTTAACTTTCTTGTATTGAAAATATTTGAATTTTGTTTTCTATAATGAATTTAGGATTAAATTTTCTTTAAAATGAGATATACAACTTTAAATTCTGAGAAATGTAGCATTTTCTATAAACATACAAAGTTAAAAAACCTAAAAATTTCCAAAAGTGTCCCCATATTTGTCCAACACTGTACTTGTATATTTAAAGTTACGATAACTAAACAAGTAAGAATATTACGAACAAAAATGTCATTCACTTCACCTTAAAATCCACTCTAAATTATTTACAGAAACTTGATTGTTAGCATTAAGTATTTATTACTTACTTCTTTACTTTATGCGTGTTTTTAATTATTATTTAATTCAGTTTTCTTTCCGTTATGGAATTTAGCACATTAAAAATTATGTTATGCATACAATATTCAATAAAAAAAAAGAGTGGTTCAAGATTCTGCACTTGTTGTTGGTTTGTTCTTTAAGTCTAAACTTCAATGTTCACTATATAGAACAACCCTGGATAGATATATAAAAAAATTTTCACAAAAATGCCCCTCCCTCCCCTACACACATTTACATTTAATAAACATAATGTTAAAAAACAGAAAGCCAATTTTTTCTAAAATTTTACATGCGGTTTTGGATATATTTTTATATATTCCCCTAGTTGAATTATATAATCATGTCAAGTAAAAAGACTTCCTTTTAGATGTCACCACCTTAATAAATTAGTATCTGTTCTCAGAAAATAATGAAATAGATTTCAATAAACATCTCAAGACAGTGAAAAAAAAACATTCTTATTTTTAAGAACTGTACAACAAAAACAATTCATTTTAAAAACAAGTCTGGAAAGATTTATTATCGAAAAGATGAACGAAGCAGAAAAATCAGGTCTCAATGTTATAAATCCGAAACATTTGAGAAACTGAACGTATTTATACGCAGTGGTTTCACGTGCATTTTAGTCGTATATTAAAAGAAAAGGAATGAAACTGAAAGAGAGAGGATTCTTTTGAAAGAAAGAATGATTCATTCATAAAAACTTCTTTTGGAAGATGTCCAGAAAGTTCATCGTCACACAGAGTGAGACAGCGTTCTTCGGAAGAAAGTTGGTCAGTTTCTTTTGTAAATGTTCTGTCATTAATACTGGAATCGAAAGCCATAAATTTCACACTTCAACGTATTTGTCCATAAGACGGTTGTTTCATATTATCTGACATTTCTCATCATGAACACAGACAGGTCGTATTTTATGGAACCATGTATCGACACCAGTGTCCATTCATTACACGAATGATCTATTTTAAGAATACTTTGAATTTTTTTTTCTCGAAGTAAATCATTACTGTTGATTTATTTGGAAAGCGTGAGTAGTAAACACACATTTTGGGAGTTTATCACCTTATGTTGAATGAAGCTCGTGAGAAAACAACAGTTGTGAATATAAGTATGAATTTTTGTGAAAGCATCCAAACTGTCAAAAGTGGTTATAAATTGTTTTTCAACAATGCATCTCTCTCTCTACGTATAAGTTATTGAGTTTTTTCAACTAAGAAAAAGGTTTTTTAATTCAACATAATCTACAGACTGAACAATTAATTTATAGAGAGAATCTTTATAAAAGGCATCGTTTGCTCTCTTTAATAGCCCCCAGTATTAATAAAATAATTTTAAAACATATGTAAAATTTGGAACTTAATGTAAAATATAATTAAAAATGGAACGTTTCTTCACCTCCCCCCCTACAACTTTTTCTTACAGATAAATTACAAAATATCTTTTATAATACTTGCATTGTAAGGGCTTTTCACTACTGAATTTTGTTTTGTTCAATTATATAATTGTGTATAATACCTTTCATAATGTATTGATTATTTTTAAATATATTCGTTTATTAAGTATAAGTTATTACAGAAAATGTGAACTCTGTTAATTTCTTTGCCGAAACTTAGTTGAGACCGGATAATTTGTTTTTAATCCAAGAATATACGAGGCAAAATTCAAAAGCCCCCGGAGTGAGTCTATAACTTCAAAAATATTTCGAATTGCTATATTGTTTGAATTAATTAGGACAAACATATTTTTCTTGTCTGAGTTGGTATGTGATTAACAGTGATGTACCAAACTGCCACAAATCGGCTATACATGCCTACAGGTAGTGTGATGGATGGACCTTAACTATAATTTACTCGATTGCTTGGCTTTAGTGTATCATCAGTTCAGTTGTGGTATTTCAGTGCGCAGCTGGTGGTTAGAATTTTACGTTTAGTGTAACGCGTATTACACTCTCGCTTGTTCAAAGATAGATATTACTCCGAGGAAGCGTTCTAAAATAATGGCTCTTAATGAACAAACTTCTACGACTGTGAGAGATATAGCTACGGCAATTGCTGTGGGCAAATCAAACGTTTCAAGAATTTTAAAAGCATTTCAAATTTCGGAACATCTTCTCTTAAAAAAAGGAAAACGTGACTGCAAGCGGAAAATTACTTAGAGAACTGATATAACTAAATAAGAAATTGCAAAATAAATTCAAGAAAGGCAAGCGTAAACCTTCGAAAGGATTTATTATAATATAATGTTGAAGTGAATGCTTCAATTGTACGCAAAAATCTAGGAGTTGGTCGTCAGGCAAGAATCTTGAATATGAAACAATTTCTAATTGACGAAAGTGATGGAAATATGTTAAGCATGGGCAAAAACTATCGATCTTGGACTTCTAACGACTGGAAGAAGGTAATTTTCAGTGATGAAATATATTTATTTGAGCAGAAATACAAATCAAGGGCAGTAAGACAAAGTGAAGGTGAAACTCTGTTACCATATGATATACAGCAGACTATAAAATACCCTTATAGAGAGATATTTAAGGGTTCTTTTACAAAAAATGGCATTGAAAATTTAGTTCTTAAAGGCAGATGAATTTTGTCAATTAAATAGAAATATGTCGTAGTAGGATTGTTCAATTCATGATAACAATCAATGGATCATTTCAACATAACTTGGCTCTTTGTCACAGTTCGATATAATTCCAGATTTTTATGCAGGAAAAATGATTTTGGGGTCTGGTAATTCACAGAACCTAAATCATATTGTGAACTTATGAAGTATTTTTAAGACTTGTTTAGCTAAGATGAGCTGCGCGGCAACTGAGCAGATAATAAAAATAAATATATAATTATATTCCCTTGATGATAACGTCAAGAAATGTGTAATATAATAGCAGAGTTTATGCCAATACGTGTTGAAGAGGTCGTTTCTGCTATTAGATGTGATAATTCGTCTTGATAGAGAGCTATTTCAATCTACTTAAGACACATAATTATTAAAAGCTAAGAGAGAATTTAGAAAAAAAATCATTTTTTCCCGTTTTGACCCAATTTGAACACTATAGTATAATGCTAAAAAACACATCCTCTTTTGAAATAAGACACTTGTACAACTACACACTTTTGCCATTGATTGTAAATGTTAGGGAAACATTTTGGGAATCCATTTTCAGCCATGTCTTTTAATTCAGCCTCCGATGCATTTCATCTGGAGATCGACGGCTTTGAAAGTGACGTGCCTGTTCTGGAAATATTCTGAAGTCTCACGAGCGAAATCCGGGAAATAAGAAACAGGTGGCAGTACAATTGCTTTCGTTTTCATTCTGGCATTGTTTAAATGCACTTTCTCACGAAATGTTGCAGAAACATTTTTAAAGTTCTTAGCTGTGCGAGAAGTTTACGGAAAACAGAGCGTTCGGGCAATAATGTGTCATTGTTGTACACATAATTCAACATTTCGTTAGTCCCTTTAGCACTTTTTTTCAATCAAACACAAATTCTGCTCTAGAAACGCCATTTCATTTAATCGCCGGTTTCTAAATACATCCGCTTACAAAATACGACACCGTGGCTCAACTCAATTTAAGAAAAGTCACTTTCAAAAAAGGAAGAAAACGCAGAAACACATAAACGTTACCATAATCATTCTACTCCAAAGATTTTCCGCGTTACAAGCTGCGTCTGGGAACTTTTGAATCCTTTCGTGCTTTCAAAAATATGAATATGAGCCTGTATTATTTGGTCACGACATTTAGGGACAAAAATAAACAACCTTGCAAAAATTTCAGAAGATTCTACAATGATTATTCAGATAAAACACTTTAAAAACTCATAGAAAGATCTACATGACTTATCCACGGTCTTGATAAGTAAACGTGCTCTTCATTTGTTTTTCTTATGAAAAATTGTAATTGTGTATTTCAGTCGCTGAGTTTAATATTTGTATTATGTTTTGAATCATTGATATTGTGGGATTTTACGTGTTTGGGGGCAAAATAAGAATACGTTACGATTCAAAAATGCAACACGATTTATATAAACTAAAACGTAATGACTCCAGTTTACATAAACTTCTGGTCAGCATGATGGATCACACAGATCTAAAAATTAATTTGATTTAAAATTTGTAATCGTCAAATGACACATATTTTCTATTTTACATATTTTTATAGCTATAAGTGTAGCTTATAGCTATCATATACTTTGTATCCTCGTCCGTTTGGCTTTTTTCACTAGATCTCGTAAGGTATAAGATAACACCAAAAAGGGCTAAGTTCAGTTTGTTATCACACCATTCTAGTAGGTATTTAGCTAGTCTTGCAGGTCTCCCGACCACTTTCCAATGTCTCTTTAAAGCTTCCGGTCAAGCACTTACTCACACCCTTTCAATTACAGATTTCAAAGAATATGTACTTGTGTGTGTATTTGTGCACGCGACACCCTGAGACGTGGGAATTGGTCCACCCACAATTGGCTCTTATGAGACAAAGTACCATACAGCTAAGACCATCTTGTCGCCATATGTCTTACCTCATATAGATGGTCCATAAATGGACAGACCACTCCGACGCATAGAATAAAATTCCTGGCACTTTCACCTCACAATAGCGGACCATCCTGACTACTCAAGTGTAGCATTGCCACTTCTTTTATTGAAAAAAAGATTGTTCAGACGATGAAACAAGTGCGTCTTATCTATAGTCCGCTTTGAAAGAGTATGACACGATAGAAAGAGTATGGTCGTATGGCACGATTCTTTGCCTACGATGTTAGGGAAGAAAAGCAGGGTAGCAGGCAGCTGGTGAAAATGCAATGTTGCAATGCTACAGAAGGAATTTATTGAATTTTACCTGCAGTTGATGTATGATTAAGCACGTAACAAAACATTTATCGATTGCATTTAACTGAACGATTTAATGTAGTTTTATTGGTTGTTTCTTCTCAATATTAAAAACACCATTTTGTAACCATATTATTAATCTTAAAGTGATCATTCACGGATATAATTGATTCTAGGTAGCCATAAATAAGAT
>BMAO01021736.1:0-27465 GCA_019973975.1 Trichonephila clavata
GTTGAAAAATATAATTATAACTGTAACTCTCGACTCTTGATATAAAAAAGGACAGGACTTCTAATTTGTATTTTCTAAAAATCTCTAAAATTGAAGTATAGAATGATGCTTGCACTTTCGTAACCCTAAAGGAAGTGGATTTCCGCAAAATCAATTTTTGGTGGAAATCTACTCTGTAAATACTACTCCAATATAACTGTTCTTACCAGATTTCAATTTAAAAAAAGGAAAATGCAAACCAAACTCCATTATTATAGTCCTTGTTGTTCGAAAAATTGAGATTTTTTGTCAATACGCCCCAGTAACCCCCTGCTCCCCAAGAGTTGATTTCCGTAAAATATATTCTTAGTAGTTCCCTATTCAACAAAAGAAACATGCTTAACAAATTTCAAGTACGTGGGTATAACTATTCAAAAACAGTAATTTTTTTCTATAAACTCCCCTTGACCCTTCGCAATCATCCTTAGGGGTCGATTTTGTTTTACTTTTGTTAGAAAAACTCTGTTCCAAGGAAGAAACGTGTCTACCAATTTTCAAGCGGGTAGATATATACAGTTTAAAAACGGAAATATTTATCTATTACTCCCCTTAATTCCCCGAAATGAAACTTGTGGTTTGATTTTCGCGAAACCCATTTTGTAGCGGTTCTCTACAATACAAAAGGAATCTCCTAACCAAATTTCAAGACTGTACGTCTCATACTTTAAAAATGGGAATAATTATTTATGTCGCTCCCTGAGCCCCCGCAAAGCCACTTGGGGTCGAGATTTTCACAAAACACATTATATAGCGCATCTTTATTCCATGAAAGGATTCTGCTTATCTATTTCAAGACTGTACTTCCAGTAGTTTAAAAATGGAAATAACTATCTAGAACGCTCCTTGAGCCCCGTAATGCCACTTCGGATTCGATTTCAACGAAACCCATTTTGTAGCGGATCTCAACCCTATAAGAGGAATCTGCTTACCCCAATTCCAAGATTGCACGTCTAATAGTTTAAAAATCGGAATTTATAAGCCCCCTTTAAACCCAGCAACACCCCTTGGGGTTAATTTCCCCTAAACCCATTTTGTAGCGGATATTTGCTCCATGAAAGAAACATGCCTACCAATTTTCAAGCAGGCAGATATGATAGTTTAAAAACGGAAATATTTATCTATTACGCCCCTTAATCCACCACAACGCCACTGGGGGGCTATTTTCACAAAACTCATCTTGTAACTGATCTCTACTCTATGAAAGGAATCTATTTATCAAATTTAAAGACTGTGCGTCGAATAGTTTCAAAATGGAAATAATTATCTAAAACGCCCCCTAAGCCCCCACAACGCCACTTGGGGGTCGATTTTCACCAAATTCATTTTGTAGCGGATCTCTACTCTATGAAAGGAATCTAATTACCCAATTTCAAGATTGTGCGTCGAGTAGTTTAAAAATGAAAATAATTATCAACTCGCCTTAAGCCATTCAACGCCACTTGGGGGTCAATTTTCACGAAACCCATTTTGTAGCGGATATTTGCTCCATGAAAGAAACATGCCTACCAATTTTCAAGCAGGTAGATATGATAGTTTAAAAACGGAAATATTTATCTATTACGCCCCTTAATCCACCACAACGCCACTGGGGGGGGGGCTATTTTCACAAAACTCATCTTGTAACTGATCTCTACTCTATGAAAGGAATCTATTTATCAAATTTAAAGACTGTGTGTCTAATAGTTTAAAAAACGGAAATAATTATCTAAAACGCCCCCTAAGCCCCCGCAACGCCCCTTGGGGGTCGATATTCACCAAACTCATTTGTAGCGGATCTCTACTCTATGAAAGGAATCTACTTACCCAATTTTAAGATTGTGCGCCGAGTAGTTTAAAAATAGAAACAATTATTTATAACGCCCCTTAACCCCTCGTAACGCCCCTTGCAGTTGGAATTTCGAAAAATGCGTTCTTAGCTGATCTATACTCCATGAAAGGAACATGTCTACCAAATTTCAAGTCTATAGTATGAACAGTTTTGGAGATATCGTGATTAGTCAGTCACACAGTCGCTTTTTTGTTCTTTATATATATATATATATATATCTTGCTTAAATTATCAATCGTTAATAAAATACTTTTTACTCATCTACCCAAGTTCAAGTATAATTCTTTAAACTTGCAGTGGATGACACTTGATGTGTGTGACTCACACAGTTTTTTCAAATATTAATTTATTAATTAAATTAAAAGTAAATAAATAGTAACAAACAAAAATAATTGCCTAACAGCATATATAGAAAGGAAAAGTGTTCGTTTTGCCTCTATAGTGCGTTGCACATATAATGCAAAGGTCGTGGGTTCGAATTCCACCTGGGATGACATAATTTCTGAGAATGTGATTTCTTTTTACTATACTATTTTATATTAGAATAATTAAATTTAATTAATGAATAAATATTAACAAACAAAAATGTAGTCCAACACCATAGATAGAAATGAAATTTCAAGGAAAATCGCTCTCTATTTTGTCATTTAATATTGTGATTCTGTCTTATGTATATACATATTTATATTAAGTGTAATTATTTAATAAAAGGTAGCTGAAATAGATTTTTCTTTGTTGATTTAAATAGAATTAGCTTTAAAAAAATTATATTACTTGTTAATGTGAGCCAGGTTACTATTATTAAACTTCGAGTTTTCTTAACATTTTTTTTTTTTGCTTCATACATGCAAACTGCAAACAACTAGGTTTCCCATTGTTTGAATGTATAAAATCTCACCTGTTTTAGGTAAAAATGGTAGCTCTGTGTATCGTGACATCTTCAAAAACGACAGGCAGAGTCTCGTAATTTCTGTGAATCATTTCTGCCAGAGCTTTCCAAGCCAGCACTAAGTAGCCACAAGCTGGGTACAGACATCTGCCATCTACGCAGTGGTCTACTAAAATTACTTTTCAGGAGAATCATCAGATTCAACACTAACTTGAAATATCATTTCAGATGACTTCAAGCGTTCATCCCATCTGGGCACAAACCAACTCTTTGAGTGATCCCATTTGATTAAAGGAGATATCATGGGAGTGTTTTTAGGCACTGGAAAACATACTTCTGGATATAGCTTCTGGATATCAGGGTTCAAGCCTAAAGTATATAATCTAAAAAGAAGTTATTATATACTTTGTGCATAAAATGAATTTATAATACATTTTATGTTTGACATGAGGATTGCAGTTAAAAATATTTACTTGCTTAATCGAATTTTTCAAAAAGTAGCGTAGGAAAAATAAAATTATTGCTTTTTATCGTAGACAGTATGAAAGCTTGTGATCTGCGTACTCAGAGGAACGCATTTTTTAAACGCACGCGGCAATTTTTAAACTTTGTTCCCTCCAAAGCCTCTATGATTTTCTTCTTTTTATTTATTTTTGGCAACATTTGAAATTTAAAAGTAAGCAGGGTTAAAATGAGTAACGATTAAAAGTAGTATAATGAAATTCCATGCTGATGATTAGGGAGATTTGCAGAAGAACAATTTCAATTGCAGAACATTATAGAATTTAACCTCCCACACTGCATGAAACTTATGAAATCAGATTAATAAGATTTGCTCATAGAGAAAGGTTTAAGCAATATCTCTCTCATCCAAGAACCATGATGATCAATGAAAATAAACATCTTTATTTCAGGAGCTGTAACAAGTAGCTGTAACAGGTAGCTGTCTCGTGAACTTCATACAACCACATAAGCTCTAGTTTAAAAATTACTATTTTCAGAAGTCAGCAGTTAGCTTGAGAGATGTCTGTATTCAAGGAGATCTCCTGTTCGTGATTTATCCATTTCTGCGCGTAGACATAGCGCCCATTACATAGCGAGGAGAATATTAGCATTTAAATAATAGACAGTGGAGAATTTTTCAGCTTACTGACAAACCAAATTTAACTTCAGACCAACTACTTATTTTCGAAGTACCTTCATCTGGAGGGAATCAAATATCCATTACATGTCGTACAATTTTCAAGAAGGGGACTGAGATGGCAGCAGAAGTTTAAGGGAATTGTTTTTTATCAGATTTATTGATTTTCATATAATTCCCAGAACTTTGTCTGGGGGACTGCTTCATGGTATAATGATGAAATCTTGGAGCCCTACATTCATCTCTTCAAGAATGGAGTTAGCCTTCTTCATTTTCTTTTCATGAATGACAATGCTCGGCCTTATAGAAATAATCTGCCCATCAAATTTTTGGAAAAGGAGGGTGTGACGTAGCGTACAGGTAGCGTAAATGAATAGTCACGGCCAAATGTTGTAAATAAATGAAAAATTTATTTCTCTCTACTTCTCTAATTTTAAGTCTCTACGCCAGTCAGTCAGTTATTACTCCAAGAATTTTTTGTCTTATCTTTGACAGGCAAGAAGTTTAACATTTCTTTTTTTTTTCCTTTTTTCCAAAAAAAAAAAACTATTTTCTCCCAAATTGCTACAGCGCATCCCGCTCACTCGCTCGTCTCGTTTCGGTTCAAGTCTGTAAAGTATGCTTTCTATAGTTCTTGTTCAACATTCTCCACACTTGAGTTTTGGACGATTCCAGCGAAGACGTTACAAGACGTTTATTGACCAGAAAGATTCGGTGAACATATCTCTACAAAGACCTGATCTCTACAATGGATATTTGGAATACTTTCGAAGGAAAATCCCCTTTTAACTCCCAGAATCCTAAAAGATCATTGGTGAAAAAATGAAACCGAAAACAATAGAGACAAAAAACTATATCATTTCCAGCATGTATTCATTGTACGAAAGCTGTATAAATACAAGAAAAGCCTATACTCTTTATTATTTTTTTGTTTACCTTGTAACAATTTTTTAGACTTATATGCACTGAGAAGACTTACACACTAACAAACGGGTTATCATAATTATTGTACGATATAGTTTCAGTACTATACTGCTGGAAACGCAAAATGCAAACCAGCATAATTTATTTGGCAGATGACATGTTTACAAAGAGAAAATGAGTAAAATTACAGCCTCTTGTGACGTGTGGATGTTGACAAAATCAGTGGTCATTGTAGCCACCTTTTTTTGCCTATAACCACTGCAACATGCCTCTGCATAGAAACAAAGAGGCTTTGGATGTAGCCTTGAGGTACAGGAGTTCATGCGGCTCCCACATATTGCCAAAGTTGATATGGTGAAAGAGCGCGTGGTGTATTTCGAACCAATCATTATGCAAGCAAGTACCACGCGTATACGATTGATGATAGATCAGAAGAAAGAGAGTGAGTGAGAGTGAGAGAATATTAACGTCGCCTTGATTAGCAACACGAGGGCTTTTGGCGACGGTCCGCGTAATTTTGAACCATCAGAAGAAAGAGAAGGCAAAGGAAACAAATCAATCTGACGGGCAAAGAAGAACTCTTGAACATTATGTACCACGTGTGGTCACGCATTTTCCTGTTGGATGTGGCTAATGGCAAGCGCTGAATGTATGGGAGGACCACGGTCCCCAACACCTCAGAGATTTAGGGCTGGATATTCAGTGTATCGGCAATGTGTTCCTGAGTGGTACGGCAGTGAAATCCAATACCATCGCAAGCCACTATACTGTGTGTAGGATCAGTTTGGCAATACATAACGCAAACGTTCGGAAGCCTCTCACCATGGTATCTCCAAACTCAAATTCGAAAATCGTGATGTTGCAGGTAGAATCAGGACTCGCCATTTAATTCAACGTCGTTCCATTTCATTGTGCAAGTCCGCGTTCATCATACCATTGGCGGCGCAAACGCCTGCGATTTCCAGTCAAAAGAAAATGAAGCAATGGATGATTTTCGGACAACTCCGCTGCAGATGGCATCCAATGGTGCAGGTTGACACCGAATGATGCGCAACACACTGAATCACCTATGCTATGATTCGTGATGTAGGCTGCTCGATCTATTACTACCATGCGCGCAATCCGTCTGTCATCACGGGCGGTAGTGCAACAAGGTGGGTGTGATTGTCCCCTTCGGTCCATGGTTTCCTCCTGCATCCAGTGATGACAGATCCGAACTGCAGTTGTATGGTTTCGACTAATATGTTGACTGATTTTTGTGAAGGATAATTCGCAATCCCTATAGGCTACTATTCTTCTTCGGTTGAATTTTGAAAACTTGGTCAAAAGACGTCCAATGTCTTTTAACGAAGCATATCTAAACAGCTTACACACAAAAAGAATAAACAACTCAACAAAAAAACAATTGCCGTTCTTAAAATTACCATTTTATGTTCCTCCCTTATCACCTGAGATGTGCGTCAGTGCTATAATTGTAAAGATTTGCATAGTTCAGACGCCACCAACGCATGATGTACATTTTCACATTGTGTTCATGTTTCTTTCAGGGTGTCGCATTTTGTGGTGGTCATCAGTGTATATTAACTTGTATGTACATATCTAATTGCATTAAAATCTATGCAGTATATTCAGGAGCTAATCAATAAAAAGGGAAAATACCTTAGTCTTGACCACCAGTGTATTTATTATTGGAAAACACTAGAGGAAACATGTTGTATATATAATTTAATTTTGTGCTCTTGAAAACTGCATATCCACAATAATAATTAAAGTATTTCCATAGTAATTATATTGCAGATAATATAGTTAAATCGAATCTCTATTTATCACGTTATTCGATGCATGTCAATGCAATTTATGTATTGAATTCATTTATGAAAAGTATCAGGACATCCCTTAAAGAAAGTGGATCGGAACAAGTGATGTAATCTGACACGTATACGAAAGCTATAAAAGTAATGGTAGTGTTTTGGAAGGTCATATTAATATGATTTTGAACATGGTATTATGTTACAAATTCCATCTGAAGAGAAAGAAATGTGTTCATGAAATTTCAGATATTTCACAAAAGCCCAAATCTCCTATTAGCAATGTAATTGTGAAGTGGAGCAATCAATAAAGGTTGAAAAAATTGATGATGACAGCCGTGGAACTCTGATAAGTATAGTGAAACAAAATCGCAAGTCTCGCTTGTTGATTGTGCAGCTGCTAACAAACCGAATGTTTGTGACCGATTTCAAAGTTCATCATCATTGAACTATGGACATGTGAAAAAGTAATCTTAGGTGTAAGGGGTCTCGCTTTACAATCTGGCATTTAGAAAGCCGAGTCTAAATTTGGAAGATTGACTGCGAGTAAATAACTGCATTATGCGATTTTAAATTACTATATTGTGCCGACTATGAAGTCTAGGAATGGGAGGTGCCTTTCAGGATTTAGCCTGAGTCTCTTAGTTCCTGTGATTGTAAACATGGACTCTGAGATGCATGCGGATATTCTTTACAATACTGCTCCCAAATTTATAGCAATATTTAGGAGAATGTTTATTTCACTTCCAGCAGGACATTTGTCCCATTAAACATTGGGACTTAAACAGGCATGATTTGATTAGATAGGTGTTGAAAATTTACCTTTTCAGAATACCCAATCTAAATCCTATAAATCACCTTTGGTTTAAGTTCATGCGTAGTTTTCGTAACCAGCCCAATTGACAATTCTCACTACTGACATTCATTTCAGCTGTGATGGACGCCTGGAAATTAAGTCATATAGTCACCTATCAAACATGTGGAAGGTCTTTCCTGATGTTTGCAGGTTGTTATGCAGGAAAAGAGGGGAATACCAACATTATATTAATATATGCTTCAGAACTCTCTGAATCTGTACCACAGAGTGTTCGAATACTTTCTAACAAAGAATAAATATATATATCGGAGGTTATGAATAATTTAAGCATTCAAGTTTATTTTGTCGGTTTCTAGAATTTTATTTCGTATCATAATGAAGTGTATTGACTTTCAAATTTTTTTAATATAATTTTTTATTCAATGATTGCATAGATTTCATGACACAATAATAATATTTATAGTTATATATATGCAATTAATTAAATTGTAATTTGTAATTCAAATGTTAAAAATATCTAAGTTTTAGTTTTCTAATACGATAAACACACACAAAATGAAATATAACATTTCATTATTATTACCATTACTAAATTTCTGTAAGATAAAATTAAATAGTAGCGAATTTTTGAAATATTTTCATCTAAAATGAATCCTTTTCTTCGAAACTTTTTTGAGTGTCCGTCAAAATTTTTTGGATACATCCCTTTAAGAAAATTTGTATAATTTAACATATTCTGATGAAACTTAAACCGTAAATTTGCATGATTAAATATTTTTGAGCTAAAATGGAGGAAAAATTAGTATTTAGTACAATCCATAAAAGAACGAATAACATCAGAATATAATTGAATCAGATTATCTACAGATGTTTTTTTAACATAAAATTAATTTTCTCAAGTATTTACATATGAGAATTATAATTTGAACAGTTTAGGGATACAATTTAAAAAATATTTTCACGTTCTTAAGCCTTTTGCGACTGAAAAGAATAATGTTAACCATTTATTTAATACTCAAAGAGTCTTAGAGCTTAATATTTAGTCCCAAGCAATCATTACATGAACTTTAATTTGGATTGAGGAAAAATTTTGAATACTTTGGAAATTAGTCCCAAACATATCTTAAAAATTTGTAACTACATATTTTTTCACATCTGCAGTCGCCACATGCACTAAATGCCTACATTTGTTCATTCAGTGTCCATGCAACCGCAATAATATTTAATACAATTCTTGCACCAGAGTTCCAATTCCTTGTTAACAAAATAAAACAGCTTTTTAATCTTCCTTTCTAGTTTATGTATCCTATTTTCGAAGGATTTAAAAGTACATGCTCGAGTTAAGGGGGTCTAAAAGGAAAAATGCTGGAATTTGTTTTAATAGTTTTACCTTCCTATGCAGGATAAGACAGAAATGGTGGGGTCCATGCCTTTTTCGAAGAGTCTGAGGCACTCAGTTTCATGAGTTATCATGCTCTGGGAAAGATGTTGAGGAGAGGATTCAATGACGACGGCATTCTTAGGAATGTGAATCAATGCTTCGTGTAACAATATCGGAGAAACAAGGTTATGGACAAAGTAACAGGCGTCAGCTAATTTTGCTGTTGGGTTGTTCCACTCGCTTTCCGTGTAAGATGAACTAATCCATCGACTGCTCCGAGGTTTAGGATTCACCAATATCTGAAACATTAGCGTACTGGATTAATCATCGAATTAATTTTCCTATTAATAAATCAGTTTTAAAACATCATACTATTTTCGTTTTTAAATTTAAGGCTTTATAAGATCAAAAAACGAAAAGAATGTAGTTTTTACAGCATTTCATCACGCCATTTTTATCAAAAATTATACATATTCATTTAGTAGATTGGTGTATGTTTGGAGCACTTGATCCATTTGGATCTTGATCTTCTATTTGATTTTTGAGGTAACATGAAAAAATTACTTTGCCCATATGAGTAACTTATTAGAAATCTTGAAATAAAAATGAAAAATGTATTTATTAGAATACATTTTTAGTAAAAAATTAGTATTGTTAACTATCACATACAATAAAACTTTAAGATTTAATATTTGGACTATAGGGAAGATTTCTAATGGCTGAATTTTCTCTCGCCCAATTGGGCGCGGGATTGGATTGGATGCCAGACCAAAGGGGAAGAAACTTAACGAGAACATGGGATGGATGGTAAGAATCTAAGTAAGAAGCGCACTCATGATACCAAGGTTGGTTTCCTTTGTTATTGAGTTAAAGGGGCATACTCCGGTCTCGGAATGGGTCCAATGTTACCAAGGGGAATGATTCTCTCGTACTCAGTAACAGAGAGTGAGCTTAAGATTTTTAAAACGTTAATACAATAAGACATTTAAAGAATATTAACAAAGAAGGTTTAGTAAAAGTTAAACAAGCACATTTTTACCGTTAAAGTTAAGCAAAATGCACTTCTAACAAAATCATACAACGTTAATTAAACATATTTTTTTTTTAATAAAAAATATTATTTTGTAAGCAATCTAACTTTTTTCTAAATTTCTTCTTAGACTTTCAGTGACAGCATGCATATGGTGACAATGAAGGGCATATCCATGACTCTCAACTTCTGTTGTAAAAACATTTTCCTCCTTCAGTTTTTCAGCAAAGTTCTTTACACTGTTTTTAGGTCCTGACACTGTTACATACCATTCTGCAAGATGCCTTGATGGAAATATGTCTTTTGGACAACATTTCTGAACTTCGGACCAACTTATATCTGTAAGTAACAAATTCACTTCTAGTTAAAGTAAATGGAAAAATACCATACACAAAATAAAAATTTTTTAAAAAAATGCCGAAAATAAAATTTAATTTTTTTAAGGAACTGGACTCGAAATATTGGTTCTAAATGCTGAAGCTAAAGTCAAATTTATGTATACGTTAACTAGACCTTTCAAATACTTATCTTCGGATAGGATGCAAAAGTTCAGAAATTTTTTAAAACTAAATATTTAATAAAAAAAAGGATCATCAATCATAACACCGAAAAAAGAGTTAAATAAAACTTAAGTTTCTGTGGTTTGCCCCTTTTTCGGTCGATTACTGAGAATATTGTTATTTTTTTTAAAATAGGAAAAACAAAATGTAGTGAAAATCGTTTGACATGAAACTAAGGAGACTGAAACACTTTCTTGTGTTAAGAAAATTTAGTTTGAAAGGATGTTGAAAAAAAGATATTTCAACCAAATTAAGTTTATTAAAGTATATTTCTTTATAGATATGTATATATGCATATGTATTTAATAAAAATCAATGAAAAAAACATTAACATGGAGTTAAAATAATTTAATACAAAACTTTTGAGGGTTTTTTTTAATTTGGGGGGGGGGGGAATAAAACATTTATTGAGTTTTTGGCAAATCTGATTTGTTTCTTTGTGTTGTCATTTTTAGTATCAAATTGTCAACAAACTATTCGATGTCTTCCATTTTGTTAATCTTTTCACCATTGGAATGAGCTTCTAAAGAACTGCGCATACTTTTCATGCCCCCTCAGGGGGCTCACCTTCTTTAGGTGAGTACGGGTGTCACAATCCCGAGGTGCCCTAGTGATCTTTTCCTTTTCCCACGTTGTTTATTGTCTTTGGTAAACACGGGGCTTCACGAACCCGGGGTACCCTAGTGATCCTTCTCTATTTTCGACCCTCTTTCTTGTCATTCAATTCATTCTTTCTTTCTCTTCCCGTCTAGACCACAGATATTAAAACAAATGTTTGGCGCAGTATAGCCGAAATCGGCTCTTGCGCCAATAAACCCCAAAATCACTCACTCACTACTTTTCATGCTGTTCTTCATTTCGGATGACGTGGGAACAGGAGCTGCATTATTCATTTCATTTTCATCGTCGGAATCTGCATAAATGATCATTTTTGAACTTTGAGAAAACTCTAAAATGTATTTATCTGCTATAATTGGGGCTGTACACACATTATCTTCATCTATTTCAACAAAAACTTTCGATGGCACAGCAGGACAGTCCAAAACGGCTGAAGTTTTCCGCATTTTGTTCATTCCCAGAAGGAAAATCTTTTCGTGTTAAAAGATTTTCGTTTCCTGTTAAAAAAAGCAAGCATGAAAATGCGTAGTGGTTTTTCGGGACCGTTGACTGCTTCCGTGTTAGCCTATATTTCTTCTAAAGTGTTTTCGTCTTAAGCGTATTTCACTGTATAATTTATTCAAATACGCAGAAACATCCTAAAAACATTATTTACCATTCGTGAAGAAACTTACAATGATAAAAAAAAACATGCTGTGCTTCAAAATTCGGATTCTGAATTGATATCATTTCTTTTACCAGAAATATCAAAACATTGCGTTTAATTTAATTTAATGGCCATTTTAACCTACTTCAAAAAAGAAAATAATAAATGATTCAACTAGCGAACTCGCGTGAAAATAAACAATTTCTTTTAAAATATAATATCAGAATGAGCCTTAAAAAAGTTGGGATATTAAATTTAGACTCAAGTAAAACTTCAAGCTTTTTAAAGTTTTTATTAGTATAAGCCACGCTTCTCTAAAAAAACTTGGCATCCTCTACAAAAATTTTGAATGCTCAGTATATTTTGCATGAATACTGGGAGTTTAAATAAAAATATTACTTTATTTTACTCAAAAAAAGTCTTGAGCTCCCTGGAGGTCTCGTATCTAATTACTTCGTTTCGCTGCCGAAATTTGTTTGTCAAGTATCAAAGACCTCCTGCTGACATGATGTGGAAGTTTGGAGAATGGGGTCTCAGCTTAGTTGACAACCCAAACACTTGACCACGTTTCAAATTTACGAGGTCTGTTGCCAAAGGCCCTAGTGTTGCTCATAGTGAGACGTAAATTATAACCAAATCAAATTAAATGAAACTCAAATTTCATTTTTCATTATAAATTTACTCTGCAATGGTTAATTTATTTCCTGCTAGTTGAATCATAATTAATAGACAATGAGCCGAATTTTGAAAGATTTTAAACAGATTAAACCATTGAAAGTTTCTAATCGTTTTAAAGAGTTCTTATTGAATGAATCTATATTTCCAATAAGCGAATCTGTATTTTCAACATATACGCAAGCAAAATTTTATTCTGTAGCAAATTTTATATACATCTATTTTCTCGCACATTCAGGTTTCTCGACACATTTAGTAATAGGGCAGGCTGGAAGGAGTTGATTGTTTGAATGTGCATTAACGCATCCTTTTGAAGATACACACAAGGGCTATTGCAACAAACCTAGTAATTCTTTTCAACAGACATTCACGCCAGGCCAACAGGAGGACTTTGAACTTTGATAGATTTAACATGCCTCAGCTCCTCTACATGGCAGGCCATGGAAAATAATCATTGACCCTATTAAGGACAGTATGTGAATTTTTTTCCTTTTAGAAAACAAATACTATTAAGGTTAATAAGAAAGAATGGAAAGACATTTTCGTCAGTCGAAAGTTTATTGGTTCCATGAGATTCAACATCGACCAGGAGTTCATGACTATATAAACTGGGTTACTATGACCACATAAAAGTTCCAGTTAATACCTGTTATCCAAATCTAATTATAAAAGAAAAGAAAAATTTATAATAAGTATGCATAATATATCCATGATTATCTTAAAATAAATTTAATTTAACTAAATTTTTTTCTTTTTCATTAAATTTAGTAAAAAAAAGATTTAAAATAGCAACTACCTAAATCAACCATTGTCCCAGCTTCCAATTTAGATTCTTCAAGTGTTCTGGCTGTCCAGTAAGCAGCTAATATAACTTGTTCAGCAGTGAGACTTTCATCAACATAACCACAGAGCAATTCTTCCACACCATGTCCAATCACACCCCCGGGTACAATTCCAACTGCTTTCAAAATGTCAATAAGTGCAATCTATGAAATGGGAATAATAAAAAATATATATACACCTTTTTTCTTTTACACAGTTTTACCCCTTTGGCGTGAAGTTTAAAAACATATAGCATTTAAAAATTACACTGTGATTATGTTATTTTAATCATCCTTATTGATCTTGCTGTTTCTGTCCAATTATATATACAGAGTGTCCGGCCATAATGTGACCCAATAGCTAATTGTCGAACCGTTTGGTTTAGATATGCACTTCCAATTTGAAAAATGTTTTAAAACATGCAAAGAATGTTTTTACGTGCTTTTCGAACCAAAGAACCCATTTACAAAAAAATTACAAAAATTAATTTCTTATACGGTTCCCAGGTCCTATCACTTATATTTAGGGAAAAATGTAGCACGCCGCAAAAACAAATTGAACACAAAAAGTTTCATTTTATTACGATAAAAACTGGCCGAGTTAAGGAACTTTGAAAATCATACATTTTTCCATTTTTTTGGCAATGTTCAAGGAGCTAGTAAGGGGCCGTCTCCAGAAGGAAATTAGTTGGAACTCTCTTGCACGTCACTCTTATGTAAATATTTTTTAATTTAAAAGCATACGTTAATAATATAATAATTGAGTATTTAAGAAATAAAATTTATTCTGTGTACGTGTAAAACAGAAAAAAATAAAATATTTTGGACGAAGAAAACATTTTAAAAGCAGTTCCAAAAAAAAAATAGACTTATATGCTCGGCTTCAGTCTGATTTGCTGCGTTTTTGTTGATCATGACAAACGTTAAAATATGTTTTGTTGTCGCTTGCAAATGCATACAGTCGTATTCTAATATTACGAATTCTAATACAGGAGAACGAGATGTATACAATACTGCGAAATGGTACTGTTTTATGGACAGTGTAATCGAAATAAGAGAAAGGTTGCAAGATTTTATGACATTAAATTTCCCACTTGAAGACATCCATCTTATTGTACAATTGCCCGTGCTGTTTAACGTTGTATAAAACTGGGAGTTGTCATAGACGTATTCCCTTGTCTCGTGCCACACCTCGTGCCTTCACCATTATTTAAGTCAATTTGGTCATTCTGATATTATAAAGCCCCTGATTCATGATTGGCGCATTATTCCACATTATGCTATAATTTGAACGGCAAATCCTGTATTATTTTGCTGCTATTTGTTAAAACAGGCTGTTTTAATCTTTTCGGTACAAGTTGTATTTCTTTAATTTAATTTTTATTGTTTGCCATACAGCATTACAAATTGTCAACCTATGATGTTTACTACGATGTTCTAATATTATTATGATGTTTTTCTTTTGCTCTTTCTGTAGATAGATTATTATTGTTCACTAAACTCAATTTAAATACGACCCCCTTTTTTGAGCAACTCAGATGCTTCAAATTTATGTAGGCATAACTCGGTCAGTTTTTATTGTTATAAAATGAAACTTTTTGTGTTTACTTTGTTTTTGTGTACTGCATCTTTTCCTAAATATAACTGAAAGGACCTGAGGACCTTATAAAAATTTAATTTTTGTAATTTTTTTGTAAATGGGTTTTTTGGTTCGAAAAGCACGTAAAAACATAATTTACCTTTTTTAAAACATTTTTCAAATTGGAAGTGCATATCTAAACCGAACGGTTAGGGAATTAGCTATTGGGTCACATTAAGGCTGGACACCCTGTATATATATATATATATAATGTATTTATGCATTCAGTAATACTAGGACTTAGGATTCCCGACTTAAGCGAACCCTGAGTTACGCGAATTTCAAATCTACGTATAAGAACTGTGTCCTTTTTCTTTTCTTTTCGCATTATTGAAACTCAGGCGGAATCACTGCCAGAGCCTGATGAAATTCGTAGTCGGATTGAAAAGTTGTGATGATGTTCAAGGAGGGCCGGATTCCCACAATCAGGAGCTGACACTAGATAAGCTCATAGAAATGCATGAGCAAAAGAAAGGCATTGAACTTCTCTTTAGACCTAGTTTATTCAGAAGATATAATGGTGGTTGCGAATTTTTTACTAATGACCTCAGTTTAATTGGAAAAGGGTTACAAATTTTAAAAAATATATATATGGACTCTAACAAATACTCTTTTTTCAACAAAACAAGGAATAAAAATATTATTAGCATATACGCGAAAAATTTGGGAGGAATAAATATATTTGAGCTGACAGACTACTTTGTTCGATTTTATGAAATTTCATACATCAAAATAATTTTGTATGCGATTTTATATGCATTTACCTAAGATTTTTTTAAACTTTTCCCCCTAATTGATATTTTCATACTTTTCCATTCCCAACTGAAAATAATGTTTATGAATTTGTGTGCAAAATTATAATTCCACTGAGAGTGTTAGGTGATATCGAAGATGTTTCTGGTGAACTGGACAATGGTGGCTAAAGTGGCACTCTTTGGTATAAACTTCTAGATATATTTTGCTCTCGGTGAGTTAGACAAATAATAAAACCAGCTAAAGATTTATGACCAGCATATAGTGTGTTAAAATAGAAAATAACGTGAAATCTCCAGAAATACTTTAAAATTAGGGAGAGAAAAATTGAATCACAGTAGAAAAATTTCGTTATATAAAAAATTCACTTCGCTATTGGGAGGTTATTTTACGAAGAAAATCGTTAAATGTTCTTGGTTCCAGGAAAAAGTTCACTGTATAGAAAAATTTACGTTATAGAGGTATGTAATACTGTGGTTCAACTGTACTATAATTTAAAAAGTGTACTATAAATTATTTCCATTCAATATAAATTTTGCAGACAAATTAAAATTTGATTAGTCGACAATCTTGTCACCACCTGTATTTCATGCTGTTTGGTTTATTAAATTTTATTAGTTTTTTATCAAAAAGGTTTTATTTGAATTATTTTCAGTTTAATAATCTGTCTTCAATTGGGAATGAAATATTTGATTTCTAACACAAGATCCTCAGTTTCTTGTGCAATGCATACTTTAATGAAATGTTATTTCTTAAAACAATTTTTTTATTAAATAATATACCTCCATTGAAATTTTACATTTTGAAAAATAAAAATTTATAGTAATTATATAGAGGTTGTATGAAGTCGAAAAAGACAGAGATTCACTTATAAGTTGAAGGTATATTCTTAAAACTAAATTAAAAGTCAAATTAAATTTTATAAAATAAATTTGGGAGACTTAATCTCGAAGGAGCTTATAGTTGTGATTTTGTGGAAGTTTAGATTTTTAAAATATGAATTACTATACTTTTATAAAAGCACAAAAATCCTACTGTTTGAGCAACAAATTTGAAGTACATATTAAGTGGAATCGAAAATATTTTTTGTCAGAATTTCAAAACTTACTTATACGGAAAAGATGTACTCTAAAATGTAGATGAAAAGAAAAAGAAAATAAATAATTTTTATGCTAAGAAAGTTTACGGGAATAAAATTCAGGTATTTAAACTTTTTTATGATAAAAGAATCTAAATAGTTCTTTTATAATAAAACAGATATTTTAGAACAATTTAACATTTACTATAATGAGATAGCTTGAGAAAGTTCGCTTTGACAGGTTTTTTTAGTATTAAACAGATTGAATCCAACTGCGGATCGATGATGCCGGAAGAAAGATGGGTTGCGGAATTTTACACAATGGACACTGTACTTACATGTCAGTAAACATCATTTTTGGTTATTTATATTGAAGGAAAATAATCATTTGAATCTGAAATAATCCAAAGAAAATTATGACATTTCCTAAATTTTTTGAATGTTCAACTCCTTTGTAACAATAATAAATTTAGAAATTATTTTTTAACATTTTTTTCCTAATCTCTCTGTACCAGCATTTCTAACACTGTGGGGCATACCCCCCTAGGGAAGCATAATAGCTTTAAGAGGGGGGCGCAAGCATATTGAAAGGTCGAAAGCAAAAATATTTTAAAATATTACTGATTTTTAATAAAGGGAGCTAATAAAACACATTCTGACATTAAAAAAAATAAAACACATATTTATACTGATATAATGCACTTATAAATGCATCAGTACTGCACAATGTATTCTATAATTAATTTAATACTACTAAGTTAGAACAACATTACTAATTACCAATGACACCATGAGCTTCTTATATATAAAATTACTATACAAATTAACACTTATCTTGATAAATTATAGGTTTGTAATTAATCCCTTTGCTGCTGATTAAAATTTACGCGATTCACTCCCTAATGCCAGCGTTTTAAACGTAGGCGTGCGTAATTGATGTATTGGGGGGGGGGAGAATAAGTAAGCAAATTCTCTGAAATAAGTAAATCATTCACCAACACTGTCAAAATTCTTTCATTGCATTCCAAAGCCTTCGAAATAATTTTATGCATACCAATGCACAGAAAAGAGCTTACTTCGGAAAGACGTATATATATGTCCGGGGAAATAAAGCTTTTGCTGAGGGGGACGTTTATATACGCCGGTGGCACTTACTATGTTAAAGTAGTATTGTAGCTTAGAGTTAAAGTATAGTATTATTGAATGAAATACATTGTTATAGAGGCGCGCTGAAAATTATGATTGAATATTAGGTCACAAATATTGAAACTTTGAGAAGCACTGATCTATACCATTGAACGTCTTTTACACACAGATAGGTTCCGATCAACGATATGTTTTCTCTCAATTTTAATGAGCCATTAATCCCTCCCTCGACCCTAATAATATATGAAATTGAGAACATATATCCCTTAAAAATGATTTCGTTTTCTATTACCTGTGTAGCAACTATCAACGAAAAGACAGCAGTAATACTTATTAAACTTGTTCCACTTTTATCTTGATTGGTCATTAGATCGATTATATCAAGTCCATAATGCTTTAATGCTTCGGTGGACTTCTTCATGGAGTTTGCAAAGACTTTGATTTCCATGAGACTCTTGATCATGATAGGAAACTCATTAGCAGTACAGTTTAATATGTACCACACAGGCCTTTTTTCAGACTTTACTCTCTGAAAGGAAAAAATTGAGATAATTTCATTAAAGTATGTTTTTATTTTTCCAGATTAACCATAAGTTGGTAATGTTTGCACAAACATAATTCAAAGATAAATACATCATGTCCATAAATTAAGGATAATTCAGAATCACAGAGAAATTGAACTCTAAAATAAAAATTTCACCTGTAGAATTATCACCCACATCTTGAAGAACAATATGCAAATTACAGGAAACCACCAGATGGCGCGGATAGTACGTCACAATGACGAGAGTGTAAGAGATGGGTATATAAGGAATGGTGGCAAAGAAGTAAAATGTTCACAAGCGCTTTAAAAGCCTTTCAGTGCAATATCCGCATAGTTATGGCACAAAGAAGCATTTGGATGATTTTTTACGTGGTAGAATTATCAGACGACTGGAATGTGGACGTACCAGCTGAAGTATCCGAGGAACTTGGAATCGCCCAGAGTGTCATCTCAGGCTTTGGCAACGATTCCAAGATGATGGTAATGTGAGTAGATGTTACAGCACAGGTTGCCCCCATTTACAACGCCGAATGAGGACCGGTATTTGGCAGTTACTGCCAAAAGAAACAGACGGAGCACAGCATCAGACCTATCTCGTCAGCTCTCTTCAGCTACCGGTACGACAATTTCAAGACAGACCGTGTACAGACGCTTAGGGCACATTGGTCTATATGCTCGTAGGCCTGTCAGATGTGTTCCCCTTATCGCAACTCACTGTCGCCTGTGATTAACCTGAGTAGAGAGCATGCATTGTGGACACCGCAACAGTGGCCTTGTGTGATGTTTTCCGACGAGTCCAGGTTTAGTTTGCATTCTGATTCTCGCTGGACTTTCATTTGGAGAGCGCCAGGTACCCGTTACCACCAAGAGAACACCATTAACGACACCGTTACTGTGGTGCAGTATGGCTCGTTTGGGGAGGAATTATTCTTGGTTCCAGAACTGACCTGCATGCATGTTCAGAGTGTAACGATGACAGGCCACATCTATCGGGATGTCATTCTGGAACAACATGTACGTTTGTTTCGGGGCGCCATGGGTGTTGAATTTCTGTTTATGGATGACAACGCCCGTCCTCACCGTGGAAACATTGTAGACGAATGCCTTCAATCGGAGGATATCACCCGTATGGATTGGCCAGCATACTCACCGGACTTGAATCCAATAGAGCATGTGTGGGATATGCTTGGCCGACGAATTGCAGCCCATCAACCCCCTCCACACCTTTCTACCGGAACTTCGGAGGGCATTGCTTGATGAGTGGTGTATGTTCCACAAGATCAGATTGATAGTTTGATACTCAGCATGCGCAGGCGTTGTAAGGCCTGTATTGCATCGTCCGGGAGACTTACTCCGTATTAATCATCGTACCAACCATGTTATACAGTTTTTTTGTAAATAGGTTCTTTTTTAAAATTTGCTCCAGGGAGTAAAAATCGCAATTTTTATTAATTATTTCAAACATATAGCACTTTTTTGCTCTTTACTTTTTTTTTAATAAATAGACTTTACAAATAACTCAAATTTGTTTTTGCTTCTGTCTCTTTCTTTGCCTGAACTTCATTTTCCTTAATTTATGGACATGAGTGTATTATTTCGCATTACAAAAAAATTTTAATCTGAAATAAATATTTTAAACGAACAAAAGTCTAGATTTTATATGGGTTTCTTTGTATTGTATAAATCTTTCTTTCTCAGATTAACATATACATATTTATACTTGCTGTTAATAATACATGTTATTTATAAAATTCTCGTGTCACAATGTTTGAACCAAACTCCTCCGAAACGGCTAGACCGATTCTTATGAAATTTTATACGTATATTCAGTAGGTCTGAGAATAGGACGTAAGCTGTTTTTCATTCCGTTATTGCAATTAGTTGAAAAATATTAATTAAAAACCTTAAAAAGCACAATTGTTTTACTCCTGTGTGTTGTATATTCGGCCGAGAATCATTTCAATTTCAGCGAGTGAAAAATTCCGACTTTTCTACGTTTTTAAAATAATTATCTAATTGTTTCTATAAAAATAAGACAAAAAATAATTACAGAATCGGAAATATCATTTATTTCGCCACGTTACGATTATAATCTTTTTACAATATAATACTATTTGTACTTTTACGATTTTTTTAAAAATGTGTCAGAATTGATGTTTTTTGAAAATTATTTCTAAGCTGTTGCGTTTGAATTAATTTTCGTGTTATTAAAACGTTATTCTACGCTTAATACGTTCACGCTTTTCTTTTTTAGAATCATTCATTTAAAAAATAAAATACCCCAAATCATTTTTTTACGATTTTTCAAAAAAATACTCAACATTTTTAATTAAACATTTAATAACTTTGTCATTTATAAACAGAATCTCACAAAACGTTTTTTCCTCGTGGAGAACAATAATATCCGATATTTATACGAAGATTGAAAAAATTGCTTAAAAATTACAGATTATAAAGAAATTTATTTTAATTTTTGGTAAAATTTATTCATGTCGAATATTTATGACATCTTTTTTTTTAAAAATTACCGTTGTTTGCAATCGATGTGTGAAATTTGGAAACTTTAACTTAAAAATTAAGCCCTCACAAAATTAAAACTTTAAAAAAACGCGATTTTACGGTAAGCGAAGGCTTGGCGTCGAAAATCGGTTTCGTGCCAGATGTGTGAATTTTCTTTCTTCCACCTTTTAAATCACCTTACTCATGGGTAACACTAGAAAAAGGTGGCTAAATTAAATCAAAAATCTCAAAATTTGTCAAGTAAAAGATCTTTTTTTTTCATTTTTGTACATATCTTTAATTAAAAATTCAGATATTTCATCCGTTTATAAAAAAAATATCTGAAATATTTCAGAAAAACTTAATTACTTTTACACCGTTATCGTTATTTTAGATAAGTTTATTTGCAATATATGTAAATGTATTGCTTTAAATTAATATGTGTTTAGATAAGGAGTATTTTGTTTTCTGTAAATCACATTAATCGAAATTTTTCAATCGTTATGTAGGATATCTTAAAATTATGACGAGTAAACCATCTGAACTAAAACAGTTCATACTTTACTTTTTTTAAATTAATGATTTCATAAATTAAGAACACAAAAACTTTTATTTTGTTATTCTATTTCAAAAAATGGTTGCAATTCCACCCAAAACTACTCTCACCTAATTTTTTGAATTGTGTAATCATGCAAATGCTTTAGTGCCTTTGCACGGAAACTACTCTATTCATAAGTACCATGCTGTTTTATATTGGCTCAAACAAAAAAAATGGATGCCCCACAAGCAAGGCACACCGATTGATGCATGCCCCGGTTATTCAAATTAAAAACCTTGGGGAGAGTATTTACGGTCAATCCAAGGTAGAATGAGTGTTTTTATTTATGACTGTTGTTCAGTACAATACTGTAAAAAAGGCTGAGATTATTACTTAGATTATTACTAGTGACTGAAGAACAAATAACCATTTATGACTGCATTATGCTCACAGTTTTGGCAGGACAAGGTGGATTCTTTGTTGTGGTGTGTGTGTGTGTGTGTGTGTGTGTGTGTGTGTGTGTGTGTGTGTGGTGTGTGTGTGTGGTGTGTGTGTGTGTGTGTGTGTGTGTGTGTGTGTTGTGTGTGTGTGTGTGTGGTGTGTGTGTGTGTGTGTGTGTGTGTGCACATTAACCGGATTTTAAAGTGCAATTTGAGTTATTTGCTGACTCCAGTTCAATTGGAATTGGAGTGGTGCTTACACAAAATCACAGACCCATTGCATATGCTCAATAACGCAGAACGAAACTACACAGTTACTTAGCGCGAGTGTTTAGCGGTGATTTGGGCTTTAAATAAGTTCCGCACCTACTTTGGTCCGCTGCCAGTAAAAGTGAGATTAACCAAGCTAACTAATGGTAAAAATTTATCTAGCAGGATAGCAGAATGATTAGATGGTACTTAAGCTAACAGAGATTAATTTGAATGGGAACTCCGTCCAGGAGCTCAAAATGTGGTGGCAGATGTGTTGTCTTGGAACCCGGTAGAAAAGAATAGGGGAAGAAAATATTGCTTGTGCAGTGGTTAGAGATTTTGTACTTTCATCAAGGGAGCAGTTGATTTCAGAACAAAGGCAGGACCCTAAGTTAGGACATATGTACCGCTATTTGGAAAACCCTAGTGACAGCTCGGTCAATGCGTCAGTCTGTGGGAACTGGTATCAAGATTTTTAAAAAAATTGATAACTTGTTATTTTATGCGAAGTATACAACCACTCTTGGAGAACGGAAAGTGTATATTCCGCTATCACTAAGGGGCGAGATAATGCGCGAATTTAATGACAAGTCCATAGCTGGGCAACTAGGAAAGAAAAAGACTTATTTTCGCATCAGGGATGCTTGTTATTTTCCCTATATGAGAAAGTTACTTAAAGTTAAGAGCTTCAGTTACTATCATTTTTATTGTATACATTAATACTTAGGTGTCTCAAAACTTTTCAGAAAATATTGTATTAAGATTAGGCTGAATAACATGTCGTCGTCAAAAATGCTATCAATATTATGTAAACATTTATTTTGAATTAAATTTATTTTCAATTATATTTATAAAAGTAATGTTTTTAATACATAACATAGGGGTCAGAAAATAACAATTTGCAGGTATTATTACTTTTTGTTTTATGCCTCTACAAACTTAAAATGTGTTTTTCTCAGATATTAAATTATGAACATATAAGTTTTTCTATATCCTAAGGCTTTTTTTTATTCAAGATAGAGTAAAGAAATTTTTTGTGGATATTTTCATATGTATGTTTTGTAAAAGTTAGTATGGATTTTGGTTAAGATGACTAGTTAGTTTTTTATAAAGGGGCTAATTTAAGATTTTAAAAATTGTCGTATTTTTACCAGGTTTAGATATGAAAAAAACTTATTAAAAATCAACAAAGGAAGAGATTGTCAAATCTGTTAACTTTTCCCCCAATAATCTAAGAGACATAAATCACTTAAAATGACTAAAAAATTTGAAAAATTAAGCATTTTATAAACATTTTGAGAAATTATTAAAATTGTTAAATAATAGATGGTTAAACTTTGACTTTTTACTCTCAGAATCAATAATATAATCTGAAAGTAAAACATAAATTATCCGTTATTTTTTCAAAAAAAATTTTAATCTGTAGATTTAATCCCACTTTTGTTATTCTTAGTTTTCTAATGATATCAATAAAGCTTTCAAAATGAAAAATGGTTATTTCCTTAAAAAGCAAAAATTTATATGTGACTTGTTACACTGAAATAAATTATAATTTTAATTCTGAATGGCACAAATTAAATATTTTCATTAAACTCACAATTTTTCTATCTTGTAGAATTATGTTGAAAATAAAGCTAATGTCAAAAAATACGCATAGTTGAAGTAATGTTTGATTGCTTCTTAAGATTTAAGAATAATATCAAAAAAGAATACGAAACTTAATTTGCTTATAATAATAGAATAATATGACACTTTCTTAAGTAAACTGTATTGTATGTTACATTCCAAAGTAATATTTATCATAGAATACATTTCTACTTCAATAGGCTCGTGGACTATGTTAGAAATGTAACAAGTGCATGTAATATATGCAGAAATATATTCATGGAATATTAAGTAGGAGGTAGTATAGCATCTGTATTCTAAGATAACCTCAAAATATATTTGAGTAATGGATAAAAAAAAATATGATAATACGATCTATTACACTAGACAGGGAACTATTGCTAATATAGCACACCTCTATTTTAATAAAACTGATTGGTATATATAAGCTAATTGAATAATAAAACTGAATATAGAGATAAGCTAAAGTCGCATTTTTTCCTACCTTGAAAAATGGAAAAAAGTATATTCATTTTTACTCAGTGAGGAAGTATTTACAGAACCTGATATTTATAAGAGAACGGTAGTGGAATATTTGAACATATTGCAAGCGCTTCTTTAATTTTAACCTTTCTAATGTACTTCAGATTTTCAAAGGGTAAGGCTAGTTTAACAGAAAAGAGGAGCTATACTGAATTACAGACTAAGTAAAGCACTTTACTACTTCGTATAACGTGGAGATTGTAATTAGTACTTTATTTTAATATGTTCCTCATGAGAAACAGCAAGTACTTCAACTTTTTGTAATTTCATTACAATTTTTATCTTGTACTTAAAGAAGGGTAGCGCTAAGACTCTTTTTGAAACATAGAGCAACAGTTAGAAGAAGAAGAATTAATAGGATAAGGAGGGTAATGTCGTTCTTAATCCATCTTCACTAATAAAAAAAAAAGACGCACCAAGGAGCAGTTGCCCTATTGTAATGAAATTTCGTATACAAAGACATTTGTTCCGAGCATGAAAATGATTAAAACTTGGTGTCTAATGAATGAATAGCGGGAACTACAGCACATCGGAACTGCGAACTCAGCAGGTTACTATAAGAAACTATTCTTAATCTGATGGTCAAGTTTTCTGTTGCATTGCGATTTAAGATACCATTTAACGACTGAAAAAATAGCTCGCCAAAGGATTCGAGCTCATTACGAGCAACTGTCAGAATTTGAAAGCCGTCGTATCATTGGATTGAAAGAGGCAGGTTGGGCAAATCGGAGAATCGCTCCTCATATGGGTCAAAGCGATATGGTCTTTGAAAGATGCTAGCAAGAATGGGTGGACAGTGGCATATTTCAGCACTATGATGGTAGAGGGGGCCTAGGGCCACAGCAGATCGGGAAGAGAGATGGCTTGTCAGATCAGTTGTCAAAGGGCCTGATTCGTCGTTATCAACTATCAGACGTGCAACCCGCAACCCAGTGTCCATTCACAGATGGCTGATAGAACAAAATTTATGCTCTTAGCAACCGCTACGCCACCTGACACTCACGCCTGCACACTGTCCAGGCATATTGAAGTGGTTCTTGGCTCCATCAGCTTGTAATCATGCTGACTGGGGACGTATAGTGTTTAGCGACAAATCCAGCTTCTTACTTTGTCCTCCCAATCAACGAAAACGTGTCTGAAGACGCACAGATCAGCGTGCCGATCCTGATTTCCCTATTGCATGCCACACAGGTCTTCAGTCAGGATTCATGGTTTGGAGTCAAATTTCTTTGACAGCCGCATCCCTTTGGTCGTCATTAGAGGCACACTTACAGCATGGAGGTACGTCGACGACATTCTGATAACTGTTTTGCTACACTTTCTTTTGCAGTACCCTTGCCTGATTTTTCAGCAAGATAATACCAGACCACATACGGCACGTGTTCTTATAAACTGTCTTACAGCTTGTCAAATACTTCCTTGGTCATCCAGATGGCCAGATCTCTCTCCAATCAAGAATGTCTGGGATATGATGGGATAATAACTGCATCTTCCAGGGAATGTTGATACCTGACCTGAAAATTGGAGTAAATTTGGTAATAAATACCACAGGAGACTATCAGGGAGTTTTATCACTCTATACCACGTTATGTGGTAGCTTGCATCCAGGCTAGAGGTGGGTCAACACCTTATTGAGATCGTTACTTTGTAAAGATGTAACTCTGAAAGAAATCATTCAATTTTTCTGAAAATTTAATCATTTTCTATTTTGTACATAATCTTTTTACTTACCAATTTTTTTTGGTCAACTCGTTCTTGGTGCGTCCTTTTGTTTTATAAAGTTTATTTTTAAACCAAGATTTTTTTTTATATTTGAATTTTGTTTTTCTCAAATTATAATTATTTACAGTGTCTTAAAATGTCTTGGTTTTTAATTTTTCATTTCTACTTTAAAATGAATAAATTAAATCTCACTTGTATTACTGATTGCATCACCCTATACATTTTTATTACATGCGATGTGTTTACTTATACCTATTTCGAAAAGTTTCTAAAAGAAAAGGCAAAAAACAATCGTTACCATACCTTAATTTCGGCTAATTCTTGATCTTTCTGTAGCAACTTATATCCTCGGTAGGGTTTTGCATTGTATTTTGTGTACACAGTTTTGTGGAGAAGACCAAAAAACTCCCTAGATGGCTCTGTGGTATTTAGGTAGTCAAATAAATACTGCACATTTTCTTGAGTTCTTCCGCAGAACAGAACTAGCTGAGGAACAGAAATATCGTGGTGCAACTTCATCTCATCACCATTAGACTTCAATACCACGTGGACATTGACACCCCCGAATCCAAAATTGTTTACGCTAGCATAATCTATTTTACATGGCTGAGAATAAATTGGAACGTGTAATTGACCGTTGTTCAAAGCTGAGATTGCGGGGTTCGGTTTATTAAAATGAAGATTTGGAGCAAGCAGCCATTTTCCATGCAGATGAGTACTTTGATTAGACCACACAAACCTGGAATATTACATTAATAGTCAGAATATTTTTATATATATTACACACACACACACACTTAACTTGTTTGCTTTTATTTGCTTTTCTTTGCAAACTTTTATCAAATCGGTTTCACAATGTTAAATAACAGAAAAAAGGGCATTTATAAGTATAAAAAATTATGTAAGTAATTCGTGTTATGTAGAATACTATTTCTGTACTACGTAATTTGAGAAAGTTTCAGATCCAGAATAGTAAAAAACAGATAACCATGCAATATTTATTCAATTCCACTTAAAACATTTCAGTGTTCGTTCGGTGTTCTTGGATGCCGTTTTCCTAGGACTCGTTTTAATAGACCGAAAGCACAAAGGTTCTTTGAAGAAGCATATGGTGATTTTACACGTATTTCATCAAATGGGATACATTTTATTCCTGTTTCTGATTTTTTTTTTTTTTGATAATTAAGTGGAAAGTTAGCTTAGGCATGTGACTAAAAACTTTGTCCAAATGAAGCTCAATGTCAAAGCTTTATTAATGTCCTTTCAATATAAAGTCGGAATTTATTCTTTAAAAATTGGTTCTAAAATATTTCTCTGATAGTGAGTGAATTAATTTGGATCTTATTCAAGACTTTTTTGACTTTTAATTTGCTATTGTAAGAAAAGCTTGCCACTATCATAAATCCCTTTTGGAACCTTACTGTAAGCAAAGCCAGCCATTTCGGGCGGTCATTCTCGTCAGTTGAGTAATAGAAAATTGATCTTTTTTTGCTACAGTTACTCATCCACATACCTTATCGAGTGTTACC
>BMAO01021737.1:0-39786 GCA_019973975.1 Trichonephila clavata
TCAAGCAGTTAGGTCAAATAGTTTGAAAACGAAAGTATTTATCTCTTACGCCACTTAATCCCCTGCAACGCCACTTAGAAGTCTGTTTCACAAAACCTTCTTATAGCTGATCTCTACTCTATGAAAGAAATCTATTTATCAAATATAAAGACTGTGCGTCTAATAGTTTAAAAATGGAAATAATTATCTATAACGCCCCTTAAGTCCCCTCAACGCCACTTGGGGGCAATTTTCACGAAACCCATTTTTAGCGTATCTCTACCCTATGAGAGGAATCTGCTTCCTAAGTTTTTAAGACTGTACGTCTAATAACTTAAAAATAGGAATTTATAACGCCCCTTAAACCTCCCGCCCCCGCAACACCCCTTGAGGTTCAATTTTTCCCAAAACACATTTTGTAGCGGATATTTACTCCAGGAAAGAAACTTACCTAACAATTTTTCCAGCAGGTAGGTGAAGTAGTTAAAAAACGGATATATTTATCTATTACGCCCCTTAATCCCCCGCAACGCCACTTAGAAGTGTGTTTTCACAAAACCCGTTTTGTAACTGATCATTATTCTGCGAAAGGAATCTATATATCAAATTTAAAGACAGTGTGTCAAATAGTTTAAAAATGGAAATAATTATCTATAACGCCCCCTAAGCCCTGCAACGCCACTTGGGGGTCGATTTTCACCAAACGCATTTTGTAGCTGATCTCTACTTTCTGTAAGGAATCCGCTTACCCAATTGCAAGATTGTACATCAAGTAGTTTAACATGTTAACCATTATTATTAAAGCCCTTAATAATAATGGTGCCCCTTGCGTTTCGAATTTCGGAAAATCCTTTCTTAGCTTATGTCTACTCTATCAAGGAACATGTCTACCAAATTTCAAGTCTGTAGTTTGAATAGTTCCAGAGATTTCGTGATTAGTCAGTCAGTCAGTCAGTCAGTCAGTGAGTCGCTTTTCTCCTTTATATATATATATATAATTCAAGTTTTCAATCGTTAATAAAATGTTTTCAATTCACCCATTCAAAGTAGGAATTGTCTTAATTTTTTTTTTATATTACTTGTTCTGTTAATATCAGCTGAGTGACATTTTTTTGTGTGCAAGATCTGCTTATAAGAGAGAAATAAAACAGCTATTTCTAAATCTTATTTAGTAGTTTCCTTTTATTAGTATAAGTTATTTTAATACACATTTTTTTCATTCTTGTTAGATAGAATATGCATTTCATATTCTGATTGTTCTGCATTTGTCTAGAGTATCGGTTAAGGTCAACCAGTGGAAAAAGATGTTACTATTATTACATGTATTGTATTCAAATATTTTACTATCTCATTTTTTATAAGAAATGAATAACTCTTATACTGATTTGATACATTCAATAACTCGCTATTCAGCGAAATTCTTTTTTATAACCGCCATAAAAAGAGGAGTGTCTCTTTGTTTCATACATTTCATTAAATAAAACTTATTTTAAATACTTGACGTAGGAACATATCAAATTTTGAAGGAGGAAATACGATAAGTTTCTGATATAATTTGAATGATCGTTTTTTTTTTTCAGAAAAAGGGTTTCCAACTTGAAATCTTCTGATTTTTTATTTCTTTCTTCCAAATTCTAAATATGAAAGATTTCAGAAGTATGGGTTGGCTTCAGCTAAAAAGGGTTTAGCTGTTAGGAACCAGGCCAAAACTTGAAATCAACAGTCATTGCATAATAAGACCGACTGGCCATTTACTTAATATATAGCTAAGAAACCCGATAAATGTGGGAAAATTCTTTTACAGAAGCAGATTTAGAACAAACGCAGATTTTAAAAGCATTTACTTACTTAGGAAAAATAAAGAACGAGTTCACAAAGTCAGAAAATTCTGAGAAAGTTATTTGAAAACTAATTGAGTGAGTGAGTGAATGGATATTAACGTCTCACTGTTCAGCTACACGAAGGGTTTTTGTGACGGTCCACGTAATTTTGAACCATGTTTAAGTGACGCGGACGACACCTGCCCCCCCCTAGCACAACTCTCTCCTAACTTCCACACCACACCAATGGGAGGACTTTGAGCTCTCGATAGAATTTACGTGCATCGCTCCACTACAAGGCGATGTTATATATGCTGTGGTACTGGGATCGAACTCATGACACGCTAGCCATGATCCGATGCCTAGATCACTTAGCTACCGCGGCCATGAAAACTAATTGAGAGATCCAATTCAAATAAAGAATAAAATTTCACATTTGATAATTTTTTTATTGTCTTATTTTTAATTTTTTTCTCAGTTATTTAAGAAACAGAAGGAAAAAATGGGGGACTTCAGTTGTAATGATGCATAGGGACAGATGTTACTGTTAGAACTCGAAAAAAAAAGTTTTATCTTCAACATAAACATTGAAAACAAAAAAAAATCAGTCATGAAAAAAATGTTACAAAATTGCAATAAATAAAATGTGTTCTTGCAAATATGACGTGTGAAAAATGCACAAAAATATCCGTTATAAATGTATTGATTGCACATATAGTAAATTATTTATTTGCTTACATTTGTATTTCATTTTACAAAACTATTGTTGTTCTATTAATATGGAATAAATTTTTGTATAATTATATATATTTTTAAAAAAATATTAAACTGTACATCTTATTCCAAGTTTTTCGCTTAATATCGATCAGTGACAATATAGCACTAGACTGATGTTCCAAGATTAAGTAATATTTCCGAAATTCTATTGTTAAAATTTGCATTTTCATTACAAAGGTAGTAGGTCGTAAAAAAATTGTAGGCTTGAAATGTGTGGCAAAATAAATCTGCATATAGAACAGGTCAATTTTAAATTTTTTTCCCTAAAAATGGAGTGCGGAAAAATGCTTGCACTTTTTTTTTAAAGAATACTAGCAACTTAAAACTGAATATATTGTATTTTTAATACAATGAAAAACAAGCAATGTAAAAAAGCTTTTTTAAAGTGAAATCCTACTTAGGTCAACAAAAAAAAATTTATTTTAGTTATTTTTTGTTAAATATTGCATACGTATGATAGAATCACAGTATGAAGTGGCAAAATAGAAAGCGATTTTCTTGCAATTTAATCATTTCTCTTTCTGTATGTTGTGGGACTATTATTTTTGTTTGTTACTATTTATTCATTATTAAATTTAATTATTCCAATTTCATTTTTTCGATAAAATGAAATGAAATCACATTTTCAGGAATTAAATTATGAATTCACGACCTATGCATTAGAAGTCCAATGCGCTCTCCATCGAGCTACAGGAATACAACGAGCAATTTTCCTTTTTATATATGGTGTTCAATTATTATGTTTGGTTGTTACTATTTATTAATTAATTGAATTGAATTAATGCATTAATAGATTAAAAATGTATATAAACATCAAGTGTCAACCGTCACAAGTTTAAAAAAATGTATTTGAGCTTAAGTGGATGAATAGAAAGCACTTTATTAACGATTGAAAATTTGAACCAGATATTATATACATCTTTATATATAAAATATATTGGGTTGTTCGGAAAGTAATTTCGTTTTTTTTTGTGGAAATGAAAGACAGTTTTCGTATAATAAACAAATACTTTATTAAATTATATATTGGCCGTTCTGGTCCAACACCTTTTGCCATCTTTCTGTTAGTAGCATAATTCCACGCTCATAAAATTTTTGGTCTTTGCTGGCAAAAAACTGATCGAGGTGGTTTTTGACCTCCTCATTTGAGGTGAAGGTTTTACCGTCTAAAAAATTTTGGAGTGACCGGAACAAATAATAATCCGATGGTGCCAGGTCTGGAGAATATGGTGGGTGTGGCATTGTATCCCATTCAAGCTGTAAAAGCTTTTGGCGAGTGAACAAACTTGCGAGAGGTCTCGCGTCGTCTTGGTGAAACACTACACCTTTCCTGTTGATTAGTTCTGACCTTTTCTGTTAAAGTGCATCATTCAGTTTGTCCAGCTGATGGACAGTAGACTTCCAAATTAATCGTTGTGTTATCCGGTAAAAGCTAAAAAAAAAAAAAACGATTCCTTTAAAATCCCACCAAACAGACAGCATCACCTTTTTTTGGTGAATATCGGCTTTGGAAATGGTTTCAGCCGGTTCATCTTTTTTGCTCTATGACCTCTTGCGTTTGACGTTGTTGTATACAACCCATTTTTCGTCCCCAGTGATGATGCGCTTCAAAAACGGATCATTTTCGTGACGTTTGAGAAGCGAATCGCAGACGTCAATGCGGCGACACAGATTTCTCTCTGTGATAACACGGGGAACCCTTGCATCGAGCTTCGAGGATAATCCCAGGCCTTTCAAGTGGTCATAAACTGTTGAATTTGATAAATTTAACCTCAATCCGATCTCACGTGTTGTGATTCGCCGGTTCGCATCAACTAATGCCTTTATCGCGTCGTTATCAGCTTCAACCGGCCTTCCCGAACATGGTGCATCTTCGACATCAAAATTGCCGGATCGAAATTTAGCGAACCAGTTCTGGCACTGGCGTACTGTCAACACACCTTCTCCATACACATCGGTCAATTTCTTTCTGGCTTGAACAGCATTTTTATCCTTTCTGTAGTAAAACAGTAAGATATATATATATGTCGAAAATGCTGCTTATCGCTCTCCATATTTAAAAGGGCACCAACCAAAACCTACTGCGTAGAATTAATTGGAATTTTTCACACACAAGCCTTGCTATATGAGCTCTCAAAGCATATAAAAATTATGCGGCTTAAATGTGAAGTTGGGTGCAAAAAAATACAATTAAATCCTCTGCCGTAAAAAAACGAAATTACTTTCCGAACAACCCAATAAGTGTCACAGTGTTTGTCCGCGATGGACTCCGAAACTACTCGGCCGATTTTTATATAATTTTAGATTTTGTGTGTCATTTCGTCCAACTTAAAACATAGCGTAGTTTTTATTTAAAGTAATTACGTCATATATTTTTACTGCCGAAAATGAGTAGAATCCGGGAAACGGGTAAATTCGTAAAATGTCGTAATGCGCGTGTGTCTACGGAAGCAGATTCTATCGACCAATGTTCACGAAAAGTGAGTGCCTAGCGTATTTTGGGGCGTGAAATTTGAGTTTTAAATAGGTTTCCAACAATACCCGTAACTTTCCTGAATAATGCCGGTCAACCATATTTTAGACACACAAGGCTTACCTAAAAACCTTGGAGCGTGAAAACTTGGTCCCTGCCGTATTTCAAAAAGGGCAATCCTAATTTGATATCCTATCTGAGAAATTACCGTAACTTTGCTGGATAATTCCGGACAACCATCTATTTCGTGAACCGTGGCAAGAGCTTTCGTTAAAAGTCATAGAGCGGAAAAAGTGTCTCTCTGGTGTATTTTGGGATAATGAACAAATATCTGAAATCGATTTTTAGAACTTCCTTTGCTAGATAATGCCGGACAACCCTAATGTCCCTTCCATGCACATAACTTGCACGATTGAGAGCGACAAAAGTAGTCTCCAGTTGCGTCTAGGGGTGGGAAACAAGAAGCTGATATCAGAAACTCCCATAGCATTGTAGGATATTGTCTGAATTAGATGGAAAGGATTTGTATTCCCGTTCCATGTCTGGATTGTTGTTCGCTCTAACGACTGAGCTTGCAAGCGCTGGGGCATCAAAAGTCAGTTCTGTGTGTGTTTCGAGGTGTGAAAAGACAATATGAAGTCAAATTTAAGGAATTTCGATAACTTTGCCGTATATTGCCGGACAGCGACACCTGCCTAACTTGCAGACCTAGGGACGAAAAAAGTGGGTCCTAGACGAATTTTGGGATCATTTATCCGAATATTTCCATCAAGAAAATCCTAGAACTATGTCAAACAATGGCAGACGACCGTATTTTACGCGAACCATGGCAGGGGCTTACCTTTAAATTCTTTGGATGGGAAAAGTGAAAATCCCGCGTTGAGCTTTTTTTTCCCAATTAGTTTAATTTTTTTAACATTAAATAAATTAATTTATTGAATGATATTTAATGTAATTATTTTGTATTTTATAAAGTAAAATAAGTACTGCAATAATATAAATATTTATATTATATTTTATAAAGATATTTTTATATTAATAAAAAATATTTATAATAAAATATATAATAAATACTAAATGATATTTTATATAAAAATTAGTTACAAATATAGTTTTAAAATGTTAAATGCAACATATTATAAAAAAATAATATTTATAATGTAAAATAATCTATAAAATACATTATTATTATTATTATTAATATTAAATTTTTTATTTTATAATTAATATAATAAAAGTATTATGTGTTTTTATATATTATAATTAAATTATTTTATAAGTATATAAAATATTTAATAAGTCCTTTTAAATAAATTTATTTAATTTTAAAAAATAATTAAATGAATTGAAAAAAAGTTTATAGCGTGACTCGAACCCTATCCGCAAATTAAATGAATTCATTTAAAAATGACTCATTAAATATTTAATATAATTATAAAATAATTAAATTAATAATATATAAATAAGGCGTATACTATTTTATTATATTAATTATAAAATAATTAATTTACTAATAATAGTAATAATAATAATAATGTATTTTATAGATTATGTATATTACATATAATATTTTATTTATAATCTGTTGTATTTCACATCGTGAATCTATTTGTAAGTAACTTTTATATAAAACATCATTTATTATTTTTATATATTTCATTATAAATATTATTTATTAATGTAAAAATATATTTACAAATATAATATAAGAATTTATGTAATTACAGTAATTATTTTACTTTGTAAAATACAAAATAATTACATCAAATATCATTTAACAAAATAAATGTATTTAATTAAAAAAAATATTTAATTGAATTGGGAAAAAAAAACAGTTTATCGCATGATTAGAACCCCAGCAGTCTTTTCAGAATGCAAATGCTCTGCCAGTTGAGCTACTCAGTCGGAGGTAATAACTACAACTTAATTGTATAAAAGCTAAGTATGAATTTCGAAAGCAATTTTTTTCGAATTGACTGGCCATTCAGCGCTAATGCATTGAGGGTTGAACAATAGTAGTTGTAGACTATTATATACTATATACTACTATATACCAAGTCTCGTCCCAAAATGAATTTCTTTGTCATGTAGTTAGAATTGGTCGACCGGATCTAACACAATCCTCGCGCAATCAAGTTTCTTCAAATCGCTGAACAAGCTTTATGAGGTCTGCCACTGTTGAACGAACGTTTCCAGTCATCAAATTTTTCTGAAGTCAGAATTTACGCAGTGCAACAGTCGCTGATTCGTTCGTGTAAAACATCTACACCAACTAAGTTTCATCTTTCCCACTCATCATCCTTGTTCGCTTTGTCGTCATGCAACGGAAAAGTGAATCTGGATGAAAATCATCAGTTTTTATCATGGCCGGACCGTGACTTTCGGGGACCCTGGGCTAACGAAATCTGGGGGCCCCTAAGCAATTAAAAACTTTGCCTTTTTCCTAAAAAATTATTGTGTGGAAAAATTTAAAATATGCGAAACTAGAGTTTTTTTCCCCAAACAATTTAAATACGTTATAAGCAATAAAAAAATTTACAAAAAAAAACAACTTTTCTACATTTTTATGTTGAATATTCTTTTATTTGCTCATCACATTTTAAGTCTTTGGTGAGATCAATATTAATAGAAAGAAGTGATTAATAACTAAGCCTAGTATTTGTCATTTTTGTCCTATATTTGTGTTCTATGTAGGGCATTTTAAAGAACGCACGCGCTTCACTTCACAGCTAGTAATACGGATCGTTAGAAAATTCTTTAAAATGTTATACAAATTTGGAAAAGCTGAAGTAGTTTCTTTTCAAAAATTAAATTGAATATATCACTACAAGTATAGGACTCTAGCTCAATTTTAGATCAGTTTTTAATTGAACATCTTCATTTACTAAATGTTGGTCTACATTACATGAATAGTAATCAGTAATAACGCGTACTCTCCAGGTCGACGTTCTCCTTACTTTGATCTGGCAAATTCATCAAAAATTTTAATTTCTTACTATATTCTGCATATATATTGACTTCTTCTATTTAAATAAAGATTAGCTTATCTAACGCTACAATAATGTGCCTCTTTTAAATTTTTCTGTCCCATACACAGCTTTTTCTGTGAATTTATCTGCAAATTTTGAAATAACCTGTCTCTCGTTCACATCTCTATATTCTGGATCTACATTAGGACTTAATTTTTTGGCAGGGTCTTGATACTCCTTTCATTTTTGATCTGATTCACATGTCGTACATTGCTTATAGACGTTTTTAATGACATAATGAACTTATTCCCTTCACAGATGCCCAAACCCCAAGAATCTATTATTTTTTGTTAACTGAATTAAATCTTTCTAAAATTGCTTCCCAATATATAATTAAAATGGCAGTTTCGAGTTTGTTAATTTCTTAAATAAATTTGCTGTTTCTTTTTGAAAATCAATTTTCTCGTTTTCATTGTCACTAAATCTCTTAAGAATATTCATGATATTACAATATTTATCTCTTGAGGCTTCAAAAGGATCGTAGTGACAAGACCATCTGGTCCGACTTAAACTTTTTAAGGTAAATTTCAGTTTAAGTTCACGATTTAGAAGTTTCTACCTATAGGTCGAAGTAGAAAAGCAAACATATATTTGCTGCACTAAACCAAAGAAGTTCACGATTTCAGTGGCAACCTCAACTGATTCTGCTTAATTAGATTAAGAGAATGTGCAGCACACAGCACATAATTAGCAAATTTATTATTTTTTTTCTTTTAGAAGATTTTGCACGCCATTATATGGTCCAGATATATTGGCAGCGTTGTCATATGACTGTCACCCTACAATTATCCAATAGCAGTCCATTTGTTTCCAAAAATTCTTTAAAATATTTTAATATAAACCTGTGTGACTAATAAGCTTAATTAATGAGACACATCTTTCATACACTTTTGCCTGAAAAACATTATCGTATTATAATAGCAAGTTAGTCATTGTGGGATAATTTGCTGTGGAATCCATCACTATTGTATAGTATTTTGTGTCATTGTTATTTAGTTGAGTTATAATTGTTTATGATTTGCTTGCCCATGATCTCAACTATTTGTTCACATATTGTTTTTGATAAGTACGATATTAACGATTTTGGTCGTAATTCTCGCAGTTCAATATATTCACGAATGAATGAGTCGAACTCTGCTAGCAGTTTCAGGGTACCCATAAAATTACCATTATGAGGAGAACTAAAAACTTCCTCGGTGCCTCTAAATCAGCGATACTCAACCTTTGGTCCATGGGCTACATGTAGCCCACCGGACCATTCTGAGTGGCCCGGTAATAATAATAAACAACAAATAAAATAACAAATTCAATTATCTAGGAATAATGTATTAAAAATTTAGCGATAACTCTCTCAATCAAGCAATCAAATCTATCAATTTTTGTATCGATGTCGTTCTGGTACAAATTGTGAAATATTTTTTTTTTCTTTTTGTAACTGTAATGGCTAGTGACAACAAATAACAATGCAATAGTGACCATTTTATAGGTGTAACGAATTTTTAACTAACCCTCATGTCTAAAAAATATTTACTGTTTCGAGACGATTGGGATCTTGACTATTTCGTAGAAAAAAGCGAATATGGATCAACAACTTGTTTGATTTTTTGTGAAAATGTTATATATAAAAAGTATAATTTTGATCGGCACTGTACTACTAAACACAAATCTTCCAATGGCTCTTAGTCTTCATGATTCATTTAAAGACGAGATAAATTGTTTTTGTTAAAAGAAAAAACTTTGAAACAGCAATAAATATTTTGCAGGTGGTAATGTCACAAAACGCAGAGGTAACAAAAGCATCCCATAAAATTTAATACATTACATATATTCACAAACATATGAAATTGTTACTGATAAACTTAAGAATTATTACAGAAATTGTTAGAGTGTTTCTTAAATGCTTTCGATGTACTCTTTGATGAATTCAGTTATTTATTCAGGTATTTTTTTAAATCAAAAAATATTTGAATAAATTTGGAAAAAAATGAACAATAAGAATATACAGTTTATACAGATAATACTGATTCCAGTCTGTAGTTCAATAAAAACTCTTTGCTACCACATCCTGCGATAGATAAATTAATATCTGAAATAAAAATATGTAAGGCTTTGTCAAAAGAAAAAAAATCAAATTATCCAAGCACCTGGAAGCTTTGTTTTTATGACAGTAGAATGCAGACAAGGGGCTTGAGTGAGTGAGTGAAAGAGTGAATGTTAACGTCGCCCTGATTAGCAACCCGAGGGCTTTCAGACAAGGGGCTTGGGATTATTGATTAACGGAAATTGAAATATTCCCCCGTAACTGGGTAAAAAGTGAATTAAACCTATATATTTTGTGAGTTTTGTTTGATAGATTTGTATAGTTTTAAAATAAGATCCAAACTTATTAGATTTTATATTTTGACCAATTTTTTACATTTTAAATGACCTTGATCTCATAGCTTCCCCTTCTCTATTAATCCTCACGTTGGGGCCCACGTAAAATACATGTCAGATGTATGTGGCTCGGCGTAAAAAAGAGGTTGAGTACCCCTGCTCTAAATGCTAAGCATCTTGCAGCAAAATACTTTACTACCGCAATAACACGTTTGAGGAAATTGTGGTAATATTCTGTATCTTTTCTTAGTTGCTCCTGTAGTTGTTAATCTAAAAAATACATTTTTTCTGTTCGTGTCAACCAAATTAAAATTAAATTTATATGTTCAATAGAATTTTCATGATTTTCTAAACAACTTCTTATGTGTTTCCAATCAGAAAAGCCGATTGTGTATTAAGAAGTTGTTTCAGAAAAAAGTCTGCAAGTGAAACAAAAAACAGTACCGATACTAGTTGAATAACAAAGCCAAGATCTTTTCAGAACCTATCCATTTTTATGTTTTTTAGTGAAATAATTATTAGAAAATGATCTATTTTTTCTTTGTATTCTCTTAGCGAAACAGAATATATATTGTTTGGATCTTTATTTTAAAAATATCTCATGTAGAGAGATATAATCAATAAAAATATTACTTAGCGATTTAGGCCACGAACCCTACATGAATAATCCTAAACTTCCTACTCCATTTCTTCATTCTTAAATAAATTAGAAATGTGTATTTGTACTTACTTTTTACTTGAAACGAATAAACAGGTACCCAAGTATCTTAATTTCAGGTATTATGCACAGGACATAGCACCAGATCAGTATAATATTGAATTATTGTTACACAAAAATAAATGGCTACAGAAATAGTGTCACTACGTTTGTATAAATGCTCTACGCTCATCGGCGCCGCTTTATGATAGAGACTCTATCATAGAGCTGCGCCGTGTACAAAAGAGTGTAATTATTGAACTATATTAATTATAAATGTAAATAGACTGCAATTAATTAAGTGTACTAATAGGCACTCTATTAATTACACAGAGCTATAAAATTAAAGTTTTGGAGAAGTACAAAAGAGGCTTTTAGTGGTGTTTATGTTATTTAGTTTGCTGATTTCGAAAATGACCTACATCTTTTCCCATCACATCAGGAATTTTTGTAAAATCGATATTTTTGCTGAAACGTTATTTGAAAAGGAATTCGTTCAAACAATTTAGCCTGGGCAATTTTGCAACAGTGGCTTTTATCCAGTTAAATCTATCTAAATACTGGTTCTTGATGAGGCAAATTAGTTTCTCAACAATTAGATGAAAAGTGTGTGAGTGAGTGAATATTAACGTCGCACTGTTCAGCTACACGATAGATTTTGGCAATAGATCTCGTAATTTTGAACCATGGTCAAGTGACGAGGACGATACCTGAGCTGGCACCCCCTCGCCTAACTATCACATCACACATACTGGAGAACGTTTGAGTACTCAAGAGATTAAACATGCATCGCGCCCCTACACTGAGGGACTTCAGAAGCACTAGTCTCGAACTCATGACATGCCGGTCATGAGTCCGGTACCTTAGTCACTAGCAATATGATGAACATCATTGTTTCTAGACCTCACAGGCTGTTTCTAATCTTGAGAAAAACAAGACATTTTCTTGAGGTTTAAATATTTTACATTCAATTATGTTGTAATTTCTAAAAGAAAATAACCAGCATACTATTTTAATTTGTTTTTATTAAGGTATTTACATAAAATATACAAACGAATTTTGAAATTATTGATTATTAATTTCCGCGTATTCGTTGGTAGGGCGGAAGAACAAAAGTAAATTGGTATGGTATTTCGGGTACTTTATTTTTTATTTGTGTGTATTTTTTACTGGTTTATTATTTTATTACTATTTTGATTGTAAGCACATTTTCTGTTTGTTATCTTCAACGGGGAATGGGGGTCCCCTATAACCAGGGGCCCTGGGCTGCAGCCCATTTAGCCCATACGTAGATTCAGCCTTTATTTTTATACTCGCCGGTCTAATGTGCATACTTCCAACCAAGTCGACGGCCAATACGGCCGAGTGGTCTAGGCATCAGATCATGACTAGCATGTCATGAGTTCGATCCTAGCACCACTAAAGATCCGCCGTGTAGGGGAGGGATGCACGTTAAATCTGTCGAGAGCTCAAACGTCCTCCCGTTGGTGTGGTGTGGTAGTTAGGAAGGGGGTGCAGCTCAAGTGTCGTCCGCGTCACTTAAACATGGTTCAAAATTACGCGGACCGTCGCCAAAAGCCCTCGTGTTGCTGTAATGTGTGACGTTAATATTCTCTCATTCTCTCTCTTCAACCAAGTCGTTTGTAGCAGCGCCATCTGTCGGCTGTTTTTTAGTTTTTATTACTTTTTTGTCTTAAAAAAATCCCGTGACTTACCGATGATAAATCTGCAAACCATTTTTTTATTTTGTTCAATCACCCGGGTTTTATAATGCTTTAAAGTTTATACGGGCTTTTTGCCCACCCGGTATTAGTGCTTGTCAGATTCAGGATTCAAACCCACGATTCGACTAAAGTTTTGCCAACATTGTTTATACGTTAAGAGACACGTTCGGTGAATAAGTTCTAAGGATGAAGTCGCTGAATAGACTAGGATCGTAATGAAAGGGGACATGGAGAGAAAAATACACAAACAAATCTCTCTCTCTCAACCAATATGTAAAAATACATATTTTCTAATGGGTCAGCGGATTGGTAATAATTGCATATCTTGTAGATTCACCTGAACTGGGGATTCACTTTGTAGTGTGAAACTACATAGGTGGTTATTAATTGCCACGACGTAATTTTGATGCAAAGTACTCCCTAGAGAGAGGCACTTTGATGTGAGATCATACCAGGAATTTAATATTGCACCCAAGCCAAACAAATATTCTGGGATCCACATAATTATACGATATGGAACCTGTAAACTTTCTACATCATAAAAATATGCTGACTAGAGCCAGGTCGAACCCGCAAATTCGTGCATACAACAAAGACTTCAAACCAACTACGTCATCCAGTTGACCTTGAACCCATATCTACATACCTATATGAGGATTCTTATTATTCCTTTTTGTCTTATAAGTTTTGCATAATTCTAGAATTATAACCCTGTTTTCTATTGAAGCAGATCATTAAAGAGGGATTAAGGTAGGACTGAGCGTGTTGCCGTAGACAAACGATGCTAGTTTTTTTGTTCTCTTTTCTGCTGTTGTATAAGTGTCCTGATTCTGTACAGAGCATTTTGAGATAATACATAATATAATGAATATTTGAATATGTTAGATGTAGTGGAATACATAAGAGAACACTAGAGTCCTTTAGGTATATTGGTATATATTAAACATAGGGAAGCATAAAAAATATAAAATGCATGTAATATCTCTGGTAAATGCGAAACAGATTTTTTATACTATACATAACATTATCAGTTAAATTTATTTCATTTAATAATATTTTAGAACTTAAATTTTTAAAAAAACATCACTTGAATATAGAATCAAAATATTTTTTAAAAAATTATTCGTAAAGAAAGATAAAACAAATAAAGGGGACATGAGGAAAGAACACTGCGTTCAGGATGGCCGAGTGGTTATGGCATCGGACTTCTACAACGTTTGCAAAAGATGGCCACACCTCGATTTCCAACCATACAGTATTGGAGTATTAATACAGACATTGGTATATTGGTCAGTGACAATGTTACTGAAAAGAATGAAAGATAAAAAAAATAATTAATTTAAACATTTAATTGTGGCTCATTTCAGAGAGCAGCAGACCGAATCATATCGGCAATTGTACCAGCCACTGGAAAGAGGGCAAGCTTTGGCTCCTGTAGTACTGTTTGATATCTCTAGATAAAAATCCAGGGAGTGGTCGCCTTTGCAGAGTTGGTGGTTATTCGATTGACTGTTGTGTCTGTAGGTTCGATTCCTGCTCCTAAACAGCCGTTTCTTTTTTTTTCTATAAAATTTGAAATAGCACACATTTACAGATATAAAATTAAATTTATCGACTATTTTTTATAATTCCATATTCTGCTATTTTTTTCAACTACTTTTTCTACTTCTTTTAGATTTTTCCAAAATGTGTGCTTCATTCTATTACTGCAAAATTAATATTCACTATTCAATTATAAATTTTAATTGTTAAGTGACTGTACTTTCGTATATGCGAATTTTTTTAATGCAAAATAAATTAAATTCAATTATTTCTTAATGTTTTTTCTATATTTTCAAATCATAAATTAATAAATTAAATGGTATAAAAGAACGTTTTTAAAACTGTGGGGTGCGTCCCCTGGGGGTGATAACTCTGCGAGGGGTGCGCGAGAATATCGAAAGTAGGAGATTTAAAAAAATTAATTTATTGAAAAGAAGTAAAACAAAATGCTTTCTGACATAATAAAACACACACACATACACACACATTTACATTGATATAATTTATAAATATCATCTAGCGATAATACGTCATCGAAAATAAAAGCTTCAACACGCTTATTAGCTATCTTTGATCCTATAACCAAATAAAAAACATTTTGTTTGATTTGCTGTAATCCCACGAGAGATGAGAGATTCCTTTATCATGTTTTCTTTTTGAACCTAAAATACTACTCTTTCAAAGAAAAACAAAGCCCAGACCCAGAATCAAAAAAATTCCAAGAAGATAAAAAAATCATCACTGTTCTTATTATTGAAATACTGAACATTAGCAGTAGGGAGAAAGGAAGACTTAATTCAGATTTTACCCAAGAAGCAGAATACATTTTCTGATCTTCTGATTGACCTTCGAATTTAACTGGTATGGTTAGTTACGTCCCCTCTCTTATGTGCTCATTTCATTCAGGGAATTTGTAAATAATGTGTTTCTATTGGGTATTTTCCCTTTTAAAGAATTTTATTATATTTGGAAAAGCACAGAGAGCACTTTGAAGGAATATGGGTCAAGATTTTATTTGAGTATTCTCAAACATATAATCATAATGAAAAACATATTACATAATTTTTTTTTAGATTTAACATAAATATTTTTACATAGAATACACTTCTAACTCGGGGCAGTCACGCGGGACATATACCACGTTTATCCATCAGGCACTTGAGGCGGGCACCCAAGTAATCTGGATTTAACAGGATCAGAGACTCTCTTTGGATCCGACAATGCCAAGAGGCCGCTTAGATCTTCTGTTTATAGGGCCTGAAATGAGCGTAAACCGGCACCGTTTGTACCCTTTATTAAAGTTACGCACATTTTTGAAACATTTTTATTTCAGTTTGATTGGATTTTTTTCTCAAATAATCAAAGAATAATAGAAAAGTCCTTGAAAGTAGGTAAGTATACCTTCTCTAAGTTATTCACTAGAATTATGATTTTTATCGTGCACAACAAAAATAATTATAAAAAAAGGTTTGGGGTGACTAGGTCATCTCACATGACCATTAACGTTTGTATGGAATGTGCGCCTGCTTCCGGATTAAAACATTTTGATGTCTTCTTGCTTTAAATATTGAAAATAACACAATTACTTTTCATATCCTATGAACAGCAACATAGAGTACTTTTAGTGTACTTTTAGACTATTTTTCTAATGATATTAATACTTTTAAGAAATGGATGATGAAATAAATAAATATTATTTAAGGTATAAATTCGGAAACGTGATTTTAAAAAAACTTATAAATAGATAGTTTTCATTAAGGTATCCGTACACTTTCAAAACGTCATTTTCGCTAAAAATTTCAATTTTTGAATTTCGACGCTATTTTAAAATTTGAGGTTTTTCTTTAAAATGGTGCTTAAATTTTGTTTCTATCTTATTTAGAACCTAAGTTATGGGGATTTGAATTTTACTCGTTAGTTACTTTTTGAAACCGGAAATAGAAGTCTACATTCCGGAAGTTCAAAAAAGGGTTGTTTATATTTTTATTTTTCAAAGTTTGGTTTAAATATGCAATAGCAGGAAATTTATATACTTTAAAATATGAATTTGAGTTTTCAGAATCTCCAAAAATATAATTGGCAACAGGTTTTTACTAATATTTTTATCCAGAATCTGGCAGGAAAAGAGAGTGTGTTCTTGTTTGTTTACATTTGCTTACGATTTCGCAGCACTTTAGAAGTTTCTGTTTAATCCTTTTTTACTGCTGAAAACATTAATTTTTTTTGTCATTTAAAATGGTAAAACTAAACGTAGAATAAGTGCAAATAGAAAGTGTCAATTTTGTGTAAATGGATATAGTAATAAATATTTCAAAAATTGCAGCTCAACATCTACCAATGCCAGTTCCTCGAAAATTAAAATGCATACTTTTTTGATGAAGAAATAGCAGAAAATGAAAGTAAACCACATACCAGTAACATAATTATGCACATACGTCCTTTTAAAAATTTTTTTACAACTTTGTTGCCCAAGATGTTACCAAGAAGTTTTACTGCTTTCTGAGGATTTTAGATATGGTTTGTACTCAAATTTTGTTATTAGGTCTAACATTGTATATTTTACCCAGAGGTTTCTAGTTCAAAGTAAACTTTAAGCTGTAATGAAGTAAATACAGGATTTTTTATGGTATGAGACAAATTGGTAAAGGTTTTACTGGTGGGTTTCAATTATGTAGTACATTAAATTTACCCAGGCTCAGTAAAACTGTGTACACTAATCATGAGAGCAAACTCATGTCTGTGATTTCAGAAGTTAGTGAACTATCAATGCAAATGTAGCTTCTGAACTGTTAGCTCTACATCCTTCTAAAAATAAAATAGTTGAATGTGGTGTTTCAGTCGATAGAACGTGGCAGCGTAGGGGTTACACTTCCATGAATGTGTGTGTCGCAGCTTCCTTTTCCTTTTTAGACTAGCTAAATCAGTGGTATCGCCACTTAAAACGAATACCCTATAACTTCGAACCAATCTAGCGCTCGTCCTACTAGATGACCTTTCAAGTAGTCACATACCAAATGTGCAGGTATCTCATAATACGCTATGTTATCATCAATATTTGCAAGAAACTCCGATACATTCTTCTTGCCGGAAATAAATAATTCGGGCAAGACCCTGAAATAAGTACCGCCTACTATCTCGGAGGTTGGGCGCCAGTATAAGGAATTTACATTATTTATCCTTTGTGACCCGGCTAGATGTGTGGGAGGAACTAAATGATCAGATGAAATGATGAACTTAAATTATTTATTTATCTCTATATTCAACACAGACACCAATAACACTCTACTTAAGATAAATTTGATCAATCACAGGACGAAGGTGAAACAAGATTGCGCGTTGATAATATGTACGATCATGCAAATCTATCCTTACGATAGCTTATTCAAAGGTTGTTTTAATTTTATGTGCACTAGTGATTTAACTCTCTAACTTACTTGAACTAAGATCACAGTACCTGAATACTTGCAATCCTTTACTCTTTTAGACGTGGACTTAAACACTTTTCCAATAGTGGAACTAAGCACTTTCAAGAATTTCCAACTTCTCGTACACTGTTTACGTGTACGTACTACTGCCGGTTTGTTAGCTTCTCATCTATTCACTTCACATCGAAGCTATCCTCTCTTCTCTAACCTTCAATTCTCCCTTTACTAACTCTCAAAACTCACGAATACAGAATATATATATTAAACTTCATTTGCATAATCACGCTTTCTTTCCTCGGAGAAAGTTGGCTGTACAAATGATGTCCCAAAAGGCATTCCAAACGGGTTAGTAAAGAAACCGTATAGATCCGTCACAACTTTATATTAATTATAAAAAAATTTAAGAAAACCATGATTATATGTCCACATAAAGGAATGTAAATTTGGTAAAAAAAATAGTGATTGATAAATCTGAACGTTAAAACACTTCTACTCTGTCACACAGAACATACACAAAAAATTCAGTTACTGTAAAATCCAGTGTATAATGCGTACTATTAACACACACTCACAAAAAAGATAAAATTTTAGGCGTTATACACCGGGTATAAAAATAAGATTTTTAAAACTAAAAAGAAAAATATAAGCATATAAAAACTATAGTTATCAAAATATTGTTTATTTAAAAAATAATATTCTTTATATATATATATATATATATATATATATATATATATATATGCCTTGTTTCTCGAGTGATCATCCAGACAATATTTTTTAACCGTCTTTATGCCATGAGAACATTTTGTAATCTGTTTGTAAGAGAGAGAGACGGACACGTGTTAACCATATGAATCGGCGGCCACCTCAAAAGCCAGATGTCTTTAAGTATATGTCTTATTGAAGAGGTAGATTTGAAATACTAGGTAATAAAAATTAATGGTCGGAGCCGGCGAACTTCTGTTAAGCCATGTGTTCTATATTCCCGAACTGGGTAATAAATTTAATACTTGAAGATGTAACGGGAAGATAAAAGTTAGAGGTGGTCTAGGGTTTAATTTTAGATCTAATTTAATTATCCTTACATATATACGAACTTAAAAGTTTGTTGTTCTAGAAGTATACTGTTTTTTTTTCCTATAGCTTAGAATAATACATCAAAGAAATCATTTCAAAACATGAGAGCATTGATCACTACATATCAGGTTCCTTCGTGAAAAAAGGAATCGCGCGTTATACGGTGAACATACCTAAAAATTAAAAATTGAAGCATGACAATATAGGTACAAGTTAAACAGCAGTGCGCATTATACCCCGGATTTTAAGGTAATTATTTTCAAAACTCTTTGAGCTATCGCTGTTCCCTTCTGCACATTTTCAAAAAAAAAATGTTGTTGTTTCAAGTCCGCTTGGAGCTGGATAGCCTACACCAAGTTCATTTGACCTTTCCGCATAAGAATGTCACCAAGCAGGTCTTGGTCCTCAAACTACTGTCCCAAAGAAATGCCCCAACAGTCCAGAAGATGAACAGGAGAAGCAGGGAGAGAGCAGGGACAGGTAAAGAGAGACTTTACCCCCTTCACAAAGATCATACCGCTTCTAAAGCGCACCAAGGCTGTTTGAAGAGCCCTGGATCTCCTGCACTGTAAAGATAGACAAGGACTCTAAGCTGCGTACCAGTGGTGAGCAGGAGGCTTTCGTCAAGTCAGATTCATTTTAGCTTTGTAGACGTATAAATTTTGGAGTAGTTCCAGACAGAGGAACTGAGGTTAGGGAAACCACAACACCTACCATCCAGCTCATCAGCTGCCTCGTTCCCAAGCACACCTACATGCGATGGTATATACTGAAGACACACTTGTTTCCTCTGACCAAGCCTAGCCAATTTGGATATAATATCTAGACCAGTACTGTCCATGTTTTTTGGCTAATTCTTGAAATATTGGATGGAGCTTCTTCTGTTTGTCAGGATCCAGATAGCGTCATTATTAGAGTTGAGAGCATGATCGAGAACCACATTGATAGCGAAGAGTTACAATATAAAGACGGAACACAATGGTCGGAATTCCTGATGGTGCAAAATATACCATTCCCTGCTCCAGGAAGGGGGGGGGGGTTGTTAAAAAACGTATTCCGAGAAAAGCGCATTTTAAGACATACATATTGCTTAAAGTAGTGGGATCTGCTTTTACTCAAACACTCGTAGTTTTTGTTCTAGAGAATGAAAAATAATAAAATTGGTATTTTTATAACGCTCATAAGATGGATGGCCTTTTATAATAAAATCATACAAAAATTTGTCAATTTTTGACAAAATTCACAATTTTGGATAGTTATACGTTAAACATAATTATTTTAATCTTACGTTGCAGGATATTATTTGAAAATAGTTCTTGAAGTATTATTTGACCAATAGAGAGATAGATGAGAAGCATTATTAAGCAATATGGAGTGTGGGGTAGAAGAGTGCTAATGGTATCGGACTTTTGTATCGTTTTCAAGATGCTAATTGATTTCATTCCGTCAAGTAGAAATGTTTGTGGTTTTTTAGAGAAAATACTTTGCGATGCATTTTTCAATCATACATGTGGGACATCGTTTCTTGAAGGAAACGTTTGTGGAAAAATTTTATCTAAGTACACTTTTCAAATAGATTAAAAACCAGAACTTTTTTTAGTAATGACTCAAAGAAAAATAACACATTTGACAATGAACATATGAAGATAATCGTCAAATAATAAGTCTAAGTTGCTCTTAAATACAAAACTATCATAATTTTTCAGATAATTTTCATTATGTTGTAGAGGAAATGCAAACACAAGAATATACATAATATTTTTAAAAAGATTTAAACTGTTCAGAAAGAAGGCAATGATTTTACTGTAATCCAAAAACCAAATATCCACAACCAACCTTTCAGAACAAATATTGAAAAATATAGAGGAAATACTTAATGTTTTGTTCTGTTACATCATTTATACCTGTCCTAAGAGATACGCAATACTACTTAATTTTACGCATATTCATGACCAAACGAATAATTTGCTTGCAATGAGCTCAGTTTAATAATAGTTCAGGGAAATTCGTCTAAAAATAAATTACAGTTTAAAAAAAAACTAAAAAATGCACCCTTTTACATCGAACTAAGTTATAATTTAAACTTTTAGTCACCAAATCTGTAATTAGCCACCAGGTATGGGATATGATCTGAAAATGGGAAATCGTTAATCCTGATAATCCTGATCAGAACAATGGAAATTTTTTTAAAGTTTTTGTATTCTCATCGGCTTCAGACAAGTGAGCAAAATTTCGAATTAATCTGACCTTCTAAGTGGGTAAATATGGAGTTGAAAGATTCCGTTACATACAAGAGAATCCTATAAAAGTGCGTTAATGAAGTAATTAATCAGATAAAAACATGATGAAGATAAGCACCAAAAGAAAATTTCTTTACTTTATATCCATTTCATTTACTGTAAATGTTATGATGATTACTGTAATAATATTTAACATGTGCATTAAAAAAATTCCCCTCTCATGGAAATACTAAAGAAGTTATTATAGAGCTACCATTGGCAAAATAATAAAATCCGATTAACTGCTGTTTTGATAAGAAATACTGCTGCTTCTGAACAAAACTGTTTCACGTATACCATAAATAAACCCAAATTAGAACAAAATCCTTCTATAAAATGAAGTAATTAATTCTGTAGATCCGGTAACTGTGAAAGGAAATAACGTTCTATGCATTTCTTTCTATGTAGGGAAATTAATTTTTATTTCTATAATAATTTACGCATTCTAATTTAAGATAAATAGTTAGAATATTGGAAGCATCTCTTAAATTATTATAAGCGAAAAAGAGAGAAAGGAAAACTGAAGAAAAAGCAGGGTAGCGTTCAGAATGGCCGAAAGATTATGGCATGTGGAACTGCTGTATCGTTTACGAAATGCGGCCCCCACCCCCTGGTTTCAGTTCATAGAAAATACCGGTTGGGCACTAGAAATTTTTTTGAACGAAATCGTATGTAAAAAGAATGAAAGGCAAGAAATAAAAAAAGTCTTTCAATTATGACGCATTTCTGATTACAGTAAACCGAATGGCATCGGCAAATGCAGAAGCTTTGGTTAGCTACAAGCTTTGTTCCAACGAGTAGCCCTATTCGTAGAGGTGGTTGTCATCTGATTGACCATTCAGTATGCAAGTTCGATTCCCCTGCTCCTTAACAGCATGTGCTTCTTACCTTACGGTATACACACACACACACACACACACATATATATATATATATATATATAAACGCCTAACCATAAAAACTATATATTATTAAATCAAAAATTTTACATACTATGTCAGAATATTTTTATATGTATTAAGGTGTCTCAAGGGTGCTAATGTTGTCTCGAGAAGTGAAAATATAAACAATTTTCAAACAGGGGTATGCTTCTTTTAAATTAAAATTAAATAATTCAAATCTCCTGCACATTATTTACAAAAGAATATTGATTTAAAAAAGTACAAGCTGTTTAAAATGTAATCATAATTTTAAAAATTATAAACGCATGCAAATAAGAAACAATTTTTTTAAAAAAATATTAAGTAGTTTTTGCGTTGCGCAGATGCTATTTTCTAGAATAGTAGTCTTTGATTTAGAAAACTTTATAGAATTATAAATGTATCATACTTTTTAGACCCTAGTAATTTAAAAATAATATATCTTTTGTATTAAAAAATGTTTGAAAAAAATTGAAATTTTTTAAAAATAATATGGAAATATAATTTTTTATTTAAAAAAAAACACAATTTATTATTGCATTTATTTAAAAATACTACGGTGTAATAAGGAAACATTTAACTTTATAAGTCAACTAATTGATAGTAATTAAAGCTATACTTTAGAAAATAGCATGCGCAAAGTAGAACTTAATTAATATTTCTTATAGAAATATTTTTTATTTTCATAGGCTTACAATTTTTAAAATTATGATTATATTTGAAACATGTTACACTTTTTTGAACTTTATAGAAGTATAAAATGTATCACACACTTTAAGCCCTTGTAAATTAAGAATAATATATCTTTTGTATTTCAAAATATTTGTAAAATATTGAAATTTAAAAAAAAATTTGAAAATATATATATTTTTTTATTTTTAAAAAAATATAATTTACTATTATATTTATTTAAATTTACTACGGTGTAATAAGGATACATGTAACTTTATAAATCAATGCATTGCTAGTAATTAAACATTTTACACTTTTCTGAAGCTTCATTCCTTTATAAATAAAATGTAAAATATTCGAGCTATTAAATTTTAATTTCAAAGAGTTATATGTATTTCAATATTGTTTAAATTTTCAGCCCTCCCGTTTCTCTAGTTAACACCCCTGAGACTTATTAATAAATTACTTTACAGACTTTCTGCATTCATAAAAAAAATAAAATGGTTAACATTTTTTTATTATTTAGTAAGTCTTTTTTTTTCTGGATCTAATTTATTAAATGGAGTATAAACTTTTTAAAGCCACTGAAATAGTAAGAGTAAAATAAGTTTAGAACATAACCAAATACAGCACCATCTATTCTTATTTTTTCTTTTGATAAAAAATGGATTTCGTGAAAAAATTATGTTTCCTCTTTGTACTGTAATACATGGAATTTGATGCTGAGCGTCGTGAATTTCAGTGACAGCCAACTGACATGGATAAAGTTACATCAATTATTTATTATATTAGGATAAGATACGATTCAGCTGATTTGAAATACTCAGCTGTGAATTTCTTGCGTATAACTTGCTTGCACATGATAGTGTACTGTCGGTTCTGGATTAGAACCGACGACTCTAAAATTATATCGCTGACGATCTACATAATGGATACACTAACGAGTGACATTGAGCTAAAAGTAAAGCGTTTCATCAGACTAAAAATTATGAAGAAGCTGTACTCCGAATGCAAAAACAAAAACAAAAAATCACCAGGCGGAAATTTCTAGTTTTATTTGTTTTTCCAATTAATTTTGAGAGAATTTTCAAACTCAGAAAGACTTTTGAGAGTCCCACAATCTCAGTAAAGTCAGCCCATAGACTTACGGTTGGATACAACATGAGTTAATATTGGCAAAGCCTAATTAAACCGTATCCAGCCTTAAGGATAAATAAGATTCCTACTTCTGGAAAAAACGTTTTGAGATATCGTATAATATTAAGTAAACAAAATAGGAAAATTCCCTTAAAACAATTTAACGTATAAAATGTAATTTAAATTACATTATTCTTTGGTTTATTCAACCGAAAAAATAATAATGTATAAAATATTACTTTAACACTCGAAAAATAAATATATTTTCTTAACAATATTTTATGCGATGAAAAAGTCTACAAATCATATGACTATTTTCTGAAAGAATCTCATAATATATCATTATTTAAATAAAAGAAGAATCAATTTTATTGATATCTTTCTCTAAAAATTTTAGCAAAAGAGAGAGTTAAGACGATATGGTACCCTAAAAATCATTAAACTGTCGAAAAACATTTTATTGGCTTATTTGATAACCCGAATCTTTATAAATATGGCTGCAAATTTTCAAAGCTTTACCTGCATTTTTCATTAAGTAATGGAGCAATGTTTGATGCTAAACAGCAACTACCACGCCAATATTTCAGATTATCTACTAGAAAAGAGCCCGAGAAAAAATGAATTAATTATTTTTCTAATGCGTATCAATGAGAGACATTACATATGCAGTAATCAACTATTTTAAGAAAGAATTGTGCAGTTCATGGAAAAATTCTAGTTTGTGAATTATTTACTGGGAAGATAAAATGGATTTGGGCAAGATTTAAAAGTTGCGCGTGCTTCTTATGATATTATGAATGAAATTAAAACTTCAAAACGGATTCTCCCAAAGCACAAATACTAAATCTCATTTTGATAACTCAGAGAATTAAAAAACTAATTCGCAAGAATAGAAAAACTCTCCCATTTTTATATATTTGTTTTTGGTGATATATATATATATATATATATATATATATCACATGTGTGCGAGATTCAACACTTCTATTATTAAAATATTTTAAGATATTTATTTAAGCAAATGCACATAGTAGGTTCGATTCCTGCTCCTAAACAGCCATTTTTTTATATATAAAATTTGAAATAGCAAATTTATAGGTATTAAATATTTAAAATTAAATTTATCTAATATCTTTTTACTACCATATCCTACTTTTAAATTCTGACAAAATTTGTGTTTCATTCTATTACTGTAAAATAAATATATACTATTGAATTATATATTTTAATTGTTATGTGACTGTACTTTCGTATATGCGAATTTTTTTAATACGATAATAAATTGAATTAAAATACTTCTTTATCTATTTTGTACATTTTCAATTCATGAACTAATAAATTAAATGGTATATAAGCATTCCCTTTTTTGTTTCTTTATTTAACCCTTTCAGGTCCAGTGAAACCAGAGACAAACGTTTCCCTAGCACCGCACGATTCGAGAGTATACGCACGCATGGGACCGGGCAAATCTCAATGCTAAGCCTAATTTCATTTAAAATTCATATAAAATCTTTAATGCAAACAAATATGCTAAAATTTACAATTTACTGTCAATGATAATATCTGAATAAATAGTACAAAAAAGGTACGCTATATTCAAAAAAAGTAATAGCGAATTTTAAGAACCCTGTATTCATTTTAATAAAAAAAAAAGTACTCTCTCTATTTTCTCTCTTTTGACTATGATGATTAAAATAAAAAGTCGCAAAACTTACAAAATGTTAACTGTGGAAAATACGAAACGTTAAATTTAATTTGCATAAACTGGTTGTGGTTTGAGCTCAAAAATACAAATAATATATATATTTTAAAATTTGAATTAATCATCTTCTATTGCTTATATCTTTCGTAATATCACATTATTATTATATTTTCTGCTGTTATGGTTATGACAACTCTGGTGTCGAGATCAATGAAAAAGAGTTGTTTGTTCTTACTGAATTAAAAATGAGTCTCACTAAGAACGATAGTTTCTTTTTCTTTAAAAATGAGGCATTGCATTTTTACAATGAGCATCTGCTTTTTAATTTTTTTTTGGAATAAAAATTCTTGTTGTATATACCAGCGAAAAATAAAATAAGTAGTGGAATTATTATTAATGTCTGATGCCCAGTAAATTAATTAGATTTCCAACTTACTCAGAATATAAAGGGAAATCTAGCGCTCTCTAAATCATGGACTTTCAAATGCCCAATTTTCTCCGCAGAGCTAAGCATTAGCAGTTGTTTACAATCATAAAATATCCCGGACCTCTGTAGTTAAAAAAAATCAGAGCCGAAAACACACAGTAAAGCTCAAAGTTTTGTGAAATATTATTTGAAAAAAGAAATGAACTTTACCCGCTATTTAGTGAATTGTAAAAATTAATATAAAAACGTTCGAAACTCAAATCACACTGGTGTGTTAATTAATCAATTTTTCCCCCGCAATAGGGACAAAAAAAATTTTTCGAGAGGTTTTAGCTTTTTATGTTTCATTAAATTATAAAATAACTTTGAATTTGTTTAATTTTTACTTTAACGGTCTATCCTTATTTATTTCATGGTATAACTAGGTAAAGTATAAAATTCTTTATCTATTATATACTTTAACTGACTGGTCTTGTTATTTCATGAAATACCTAATTATTCTATGAAAAAACTGAATTATACACTCTAACGGTAACACATATAAAAGAGAATCTTCAGAAATTTCAAAACTCACTTCAACATTGGCAAGTCTTAGGGAATAAAAACACATCTTCAAAATCAAGTCAGAGAAAAACACATTTAAAATTTGTAAATCGTCAGCTAAATATTAATATCCATAGCTCTAATTTTTACTCTATTGATTTTCAGTTTATGTAATCCATTAAAATACTACTTTAATTAAATAGGGTTGAAAATATTTTATTTAATTCACAGTCTGTTTTTTATTCTACAGAAGGTCGCTCACACTTTATGGAAAGATTTTGATAGCTAATTTATGCTGTATCTTTTGCGGAAATGTCTTTCGGATAGCCGTGATTCTTAGCAATAACTCTATCTCGAAATTTCAATAAAAGTAAACTTTTTCTTAGTAATGTTATGCCAAACCTTCTTCCAAAGTCCAAATCCATTTCGTATTGTTATTCCCGTCAGTTGAGCACTAGAAAATTGATCTTTTATTGCAGTCCTTTAAATATACCCATGCCTCATAGAGTGCTACGAAAAATTTCTACTTTCAGCAGCTAGGTGTTTTTCATATAATATTCTATACTAATTTGTTTTTACTTCCGTTATATGTTTTGGGAAAGCAAATCAACAATATAGGTTTGAGCATCTTTTTTTAAAAAATTAAATCTCTATGAATGATTCTACTGACAATGAATGCCGACTATTTGGCTGGGTTGGTTTGTCGCTGGCCTTTTGCACCGAATACTGCGGGTTTGACCCCGGCCCAAGTCGGTGGATTTCCATGATACAGAAAATCGACAGATAATCAGACATGCCATAAAATCTTATGATTACACGATATGAAAAAGATCCCTATAATGTCTGTTTTGTTTGGGCGCTCTCGGCAAAATTAAATCCTGGTACGTATTCGCATTGTCAGAGCTCAGGTGCCTCCCTCTGTGGAGGAAACTGGACGTTAAAATTACCTGCGGCAATTGGTATCCGCCTATACGGCGCCGCTCCAAAGAGTGATACCAGCTCTTTGGGATGTACTAGGTCTGCCATGGTAAAAATACCAATCCGCACTCCATTGGATAAAAAAAAACTTACAACGAATTCCTATACCATGAATCAGTCAGAAGATTTTTTTTTTATGATCAGATACTTAACTTTCTTGATATTTTTCCACGTTCGAACAGTCTTATGATGAGGTTTCGTGGTTAAGTTTTCATTTTTATCGACTAATTTTTTTTTCATTAAAACTTTATATGTTATGAATATTTGAGTTTGAAATTCAATAACCGAGATTTTTTTCACCGTTTTAAGATATTCTAATACGAATATACGAAGCGCAGTAACGTAACTTTCAAGCCATCTATTAATTTTAAGAGTCCTTTACAAATTAAATATTTTATATTAAATTCAAATCACAAAAAGAAACATTAACAAATTGTTATTCTGAAGTTGTCAAAATTTTACCTCCAAATGCAAGTGTAAAAATAAATTACAAATCGTTTCCATAAAGTACGAGCGATCTTCTGTATGGATAGCATCCATTTTGGCGAAATATTGTTAAGCGTAATCTTAACATAATATTTTCTCAATAGAGATTTGAAACACAAAACACTAGTGCAAAATAATAATCATGTAGACTGAGTTTAGAAAGCAGATTTACATTTAATGCTGGCTTGTGCAGAACTTCTTAATATTTCTCAGTTTTGAATCAGCTAAGATTAGCAAGTTTGATTTTTTGTTGCGTGACTTTAAAAATAAGATGCTATAGTACTATAATTTAGTTTGTTACATCATTGAAATATACATTTTCATCTGCAATATTTGTGTGTATTTGGAACACCTATACTCTAAGTTTCATTGTAGTATCAGCTGAAGGGTGACTTTTAGATATATTATCTTTAGTAGTATTGCATTTACTTACTTAGATTGTGTCTCACAGCAACCCGAAAACGTTTTCACCGTTTCTTTTTCTGAATATGAGAAAATTAATAAAAGGAAAAGAGGAAGCTTTTAAGTTATATAACCTACACTAATTATTCATAACTTAAGGTGACAGAACACCTTTAAAACTCAATTTTCGGTCAAAATATCGATTTTTCGTTTTTGATCAAATATTAAAATTCAATCTTTTATCTTTCTAAATCTGTAAAAATTTTGTTTCTAGCTTAATTAGAAGCCAAGTTACAGCTTTTTTAATATTACTTGATCATGAATTTCTCTGACCGGAAATGCCTTTCTACTAACCAGAAGTGGCCCAAATGGTTTGTTTACGTTTCTCTTTCATGGTATATGACATGAAATATGAAAATGAATATACAAATATTTAGTCAGAAATTAAAATAGAATATTTGAGAATAAATATAAATATATTTGGAAATACATTTTTCCTTTTTTATGTATGAAATCTGGCATCAAATTTGTTGTTTAGTGACTTTGTTTACATATATGTTTGATTTTCATACTGAAAGAATCGACAGCGTAAAGAGTTATTTAATAATTCTATTCTGTTTTATTTTCCCTTGAAAATGGTTAAAAGTATTGCTAGAAAGCATAAGAGACAATTTTTTGGAAATAAATACACAAAAATTTCCGAAAATAACAGCAATTCAACACCTGTTCCTGAATGCACTGCTAGCTCTTCAAAATTGGGAAATGAGAGTATGTCAACTGCAGAAGATATGCCTGGTCCTCTGTTTGGTAACAGAATCATTGATCTTGAGCTTATTGTGGATGCATTTTCTCAACTTTGCTGCCCAAAATGTTTTGCTGAAAAAGTAGAGCTTTTTGAGGATTCCATGTATGGATTATGCTCTCATTTTACACTAAAATGTAAATGCTGTGACTTTTTCTTTGCATTTGCTTCATCAGAAAAAGTTGTAAATGCACCAGTCATAAATACCAGGCTAGTATATGGTATGCGGCAGATAGGCAAGGGTTTTGCTGGTGCATTTAAATTATGTTCAACATTAAATTTGCCTCGACTGACAAAAACTGCTTTCAAAAATCAGGAAGCAAAGCTTTTAAAAGTGGTTCAGGAAGTAGCTGAGGAATCCATGAAAAAAGCTGCTACTGAAATTGTAGATATAAAACAAAATTTTTCATCTGATTTTGTAAAATGTGGCATATCTGTGGATGGCACATGGCAGCGTAGAGGCTATACGTCTATGAATGGTTGTGTTGCTGCAATATCAGTTGATACTGGTAAGGTGTTAGACGTAGAAGTTATGTCGTCCTACTGTCCTACATGTAAGAGACTTCAGACTATGCCAAGAAACTCTGAATATGAGTCGTCAAAAGCCGACCACATATGTCAGTGTAACTTCACGGGATCTTCGTCAAAAATGGAAATTGTGGGGCTTCACGAATATTTCTTCGTTCAGAAAAAAACCGCAGACTTCAATACACGCAATATTATGGGGATGGTGACTCAAAAGCTTTCATGAGTGTGAAAGACACTTATGGAATGAACAGTGTGACAAAGTTTGGGTGCATTGGCCATGTACAAAAGAGAGTGGGCTCGCGTCTAAGAAAGCTAAAAACAAAAACTAAAGGACTGTCTGGTAAAGGCAAATTAACTGATAATTTTATCGACCGATTTCAAAATTACTACGGAATTGCTGTACGCAGTAATGTCGGTAACTTAAATGCCATGCAGCAAAATGTAATTGCTGCGTTATATCACTGTGCATCAAGTGATAAGAAACCGATGCATGGTCAGTGCCCAATAGGGAAAGACAGCTGGTGTTATTTTCAGCGGGGGGTGGCAAATGGAACAAAATGTACCACAAAATATGCTGGTTTATCAAATGATGTTTTAAATAAAATTAAACCAGTATATTTAGAACTATGCGACAAACAGATACTAAGTAAGTGCTTACATGGACGCACGCAAAATGCAAATGAGTTTTTAACGAATAGTCTGGCAAAAAGTTCCGAAAGAAGTATTTGTTTCGCTCAAAACAATTAAATTTGGGTCGTATGATGCTGTTATACATTTCAATGAGGGATTAAATGGGTGCCTCAAAGTTTTTAATAAGATGAATATTGAAAATCCTGGGGTGTTTACCTTACGGGGATATAAACATTTAGATAAATGCAGAATCCGTGAATCGATTCATAACGCAGACCCCAAAACAAAGAAACATAGGAAAATTTTAAGAGCCCTTAAAAAGAAAAAAAATATTGTTTTAGAAGTTAAAGATGGAGAGAATTATAAATCCGGTGTATTTTAATAAGAAAGTAAGTGTTTTTCTTGTAATCAGATTAGTTTAATGTTATTTTTGTCGTTTTCTCAAAATGAGTTTTTTTACATTTTTTCTTACCGCAAAACACAATATCTCAAAAAGTTATGCTTGGATGAAATAAAAATTTTATATATATGTTTTTTAAATACTAATACAGGGGGAATAGACCTCTCTTAAGATTTATGTTGAGTAGAATTTTTTTTATACAGCAATAAAGTGAAAATTACAATAGCTTCTAAAGAAAATTTCAACAATAAGAAGCTCGAAACACAATAGCTTCTCACACACGTAATTGTTATATTCCCAAAATAAGTGTCTATTCCCTAGATAAGGTTGTATGCTATATTATTCAATTTACAAACTGTCAATATATTTATTTTATTTTCAGTTATCATGTTTTGCGTAAAGTCTTATTTTTGCTTATTTTTTCATAAAATACCCCTTTCACAGAAAAAATGTGCACTAATAAGACTTTACTTGAGTGTTTTTCTGATTTTAAAGAACGATAAGGTCATAAAATATGCATTAACAGGCAAAATTCAGGTTAATTCAAAAAATTTTCTTCGAAGGTGTTCTGTTACCTTAAGGAAAAATCACAAAGATATTGATAACTCGCCAAAAAATAAGCCAGCAATGATATTTGAATAAATTGGTACGTAAAATAGGGTCTGAAAGATACTACATTTTGTAAAATAGTGTTCATGTAGCTGGAATGCGTCATCTGTGAGGATCATAAAAATTGATAACTCAGAGCAAGGCGATAATGTTGCTGTGTGTCTGAAATAAGAAACCTGGTATAGCGAAATTCTAACAATGACCTTCAGGTATATATTATTTTAACGATTAACTGCGATGGCGAGCAGTTAAATGATTAAAGACAGGACAGAGTCAGATAGATGTGTCTAGAATATATGGCTGAATGGGAGTCTACCTGGGTTTCATAGACTTTTGCAACAATTTCTAAACACGGATTCAGCATCCATAAGTTTCAGACAAGGAGGTTCATGCACTACCACGAGTACAGATTACTTATATTTGTCATTATGCGCACGGAGTAATAGATCTGAAACTGCACCTGAACTCAGATCATCCATCACTGCAAGCTCCGGAAGGTTTGCACCAAGGTCAACCGTGCGTCGAAGACTTCTCGAACGTTGTTTTTATGCTAGGCGACCAGCCATTTGCGTCCAGCGCACATCACGCCATATGTGGAAACGTTTGCAGTGGGCACTTAGACATGTGTGCACTGGATGCAAAATCAATGGAGGGCGGTTCTTTTTACAGATGACTCCAGATAGATCCAGGACCTTTTTTTTTTTGAAACTCAGAATGGATAAATATAAATCAGTTAGACCGCATTTGAATTTAAAATGAACTGACACCCTATATGTCGAGAATAATTGTAATTTCGAATTTCTTTTCATATAGAGATAAGATGAAATATGTGTAAGCTTTTTAATCTTTTGAACCTTTGAAATCGCGAGTTCTTGTACGACATAAGATCGTGGTTCTCAATTTTAAATAAATAAACCAAAAACTCAAAAAGAAACCTGTGTTTCAGTGTGTTTGTAGTAGCTAAAAGTCTTTAATATAAAAAAAAATTGCAATTTTGGATGAAATATAAAACATATTTAATATAATTACTGTAAACAATTAGAACTCCAAACTATGGATTAAATTTGGCTTACCTCTAATTTCAAATTATTGAAATCGAAGTTAACATATGTACAATGCTTTTGAAGAGATTTATGTGGGAGAGAAATTTATTTTATAGAGACGGGAAAATTTCTATGGAAATTGAATATTTTTTGTAAATATGTGTAAATGTAATAGTCCAATCCGGAGGCAGTTAACAATATAGCGTGTAAAATTACAAAAATACAATGCAACATCCGAAGAGTACTAGGTCACCTCCTGATTGCCATTGAAAGTCTCGAGAAGCATGCGGAAAAGCATAATCTAGTCGAAAATATTGCCCCTACAAGACCATTTAGGAAAGGCTCCATGTGAGTTAGCTCAATATCAGAAATATTATTCTGGACATTTAAGGTTCCATATACTACATTTAGAGTAGATCGGCTATCAGACCCTTACTTGTATTGTACTAGCAGTGTGTCACACGGCAGGTTGAAGATGAAATTGAATCGCTCATTAGGACACTTCCACATCTGTACGTGGTTATCGTTTATCCCCCAAATCATTTAGGATTCATGATTAAAAACTACGTTTTGCCAATTTATGGCCTTCCACGTCCCTCTGCCTGAGCACTACTGTCGACGGAATTACCAATGTTATGGTTGTAATTCACTATTCCTTTATTCTCTCAGTAATTCACTATTGTATACATCCCAATAAAATTTTCCAAAATGACAATTTTTCTAGATGCATTTCACTTTTTCAAATACTTAGTTCTTAATTCTGCATCAATGGGTTATTTTTAGTTCTTTACTTTAAAGAAAATAAAATAAAAGTCTAAATTATATTCGCAAACACATTTTAAAACGCAAATATTTACCTCTAAAAGAAATTCATAAGAGCAACAATTTATTTTAACACTTTATCTAACGCATTATGATTTACTGCAATTTTTTCGTGCAATATTTTATTTGAATCCCTACATTGAAAAGTAAGGAATATACATAAATAGAATACCCAACTTTTAGAAATTCAGTCCATTAGAGCATAGGTTCCCAACGTTTTTTGAGCTGGTGTCCCCTATTCTAGTAAATATTTCGATACCGCCCCCTTTACTTATGAATATTTTGATAACGCTCCCTCCCCCACTCTACAGATATAAGAGTGTACATAATACATGGTGTAAACAAGAGTTAAATTTAAAAAAAATATTCTATTACTACACTGCTGGCCACCGTAAATGCAACACCAGCAAAGACAAGAGATAGCACAACAAAATTTAATTTGTAGATAACAAGTTGACAAAGTATCAAATGATTAAATTTATAGAGTTCTGTGAAGTGTGGTACCTGCCAGAATTATAGTAGCCAGAGTAGCCACCTTTGTTGGAGATCACCGCTGCCACATGCCTGGGCATTGATATAATGAGACTTTGGATGTGTTCTTGGGGAAAGGCAGACAAAGCAGATTCCACACGTTGCCAAGGTTGATCTGGTGTGGCAGCTGGGGGTTTAATCTGGGTCAATCATTGAGCACTCATGGACCACACGTTTTCTATCGGCGAAACATCCAGAGAGTGAGCCGGCCAGGGAAGCAAATCAATCTGGTGATTGACGAAGAACCTTTGGACATTGCGTACCAAGTGTGGTCATGCATTATACTCTTGAAATATGGCTGTGGCCAAGCCCTGAAGGTAAGGAAGGACATCTGGCTCAACACCTCGGAGATGTAGCGCTGGCTGATTAAAGTACCGGCAATGTGTACTAGAGGAGTTCGAAAGTGATATCCAATACCACCCCATACTATAATACCCGGTGCAGGACCAGTGTGGTGGTGCATAACGCAACTGTTCAGCATCCTCTCTCCACGGTGTCTCCAGACTCAAATCCGATTATCGTGGTGTTGCAGACACATGCTTGACTCGTCAGTAAAGACAACTGCATTCCATTCTGCCGTCCACATCCTTCTTTCATCGCACCATTGGCGGCGGAGACGTCTGTGGTTATGCATCAAGTGTAGACCAAGCAATGGACGTCTTGCGGACAGACCACTCTGCTGTAAACGGCGTCGAATGGTACGCGCAGACACTGAGTGATGCGTTACAGACTCAATGTTCTGTGATATGGTTCGTGATGTGACTAAGCGATCCGTTACTGCCATGCGCACAATTTGCCTGTCCTCACGTGAAGTGGTGCGATCGATGACTTCCGTCCGTCGTAACCTCCTGTATCCAACGGTCACATATCCGCATTAAATTTCTTTGGTTTCAACCAACACGACTACTGATTTCCCTGAAAGATAATCAACAATCTAGGTAGTCTAGTATCCTTCCTCTGTCGAACTCGGATACTTGATCAAAAGCTGATCGCTGTTTTCTACGAGACATAACTGATCGTTTTTGGAAAAAACCACAATAAAAACACAATTGCCGAACTTGGAATCGTCGAAATCTCCAAGCCTTAAAAAGCGCTTTGAGGTGGCACCACAGGCGTGCGTAATGTGTATCTGCGCTGAAATTCTAACATTTGCATTTCCCCCCGTCCGCTAATGCATGTTGTAATTTGCATGTTATTTGCGTGATTCCTTCAGGGTGTTGCATTTACGGTGGCCCAGTGTAATAGAATATATTTTTTAATTTAAGTTTTTTCTAAAGCCCCAATCTTTTTTTTACTTGTGAATCTGAAATAGCTATTGCCACATATGTATTGAAATGTGTAAAATTATGTATTTTAGTCATATATAGGATATTGTTGGAATTGAAACGCTACTGAATTTCTTATTCACTGAAAAGAATGGAAAATGTTTAGCTTGCCTGTGTCTGTTATAAAGACAGGCAGGGGTTTTGATGCGATACGAAGCAATTCATAATAAACTATTGCTTTCAATATAAATATAAATTGATAGTTTCAGCCTTTAAAGAATCACGCGTTAATTCCTGGTTAACATATTTAATTATGTTTCTTGGATTATATACGTAATGATATACAGTGGATGAAACATTTCCCCTACTGGTCACAGACAAAGACAACGTATGCACTACAGAAATTAAAATGCAGTATATCATTCGATTTGATGTAGGTCTGAATGTAATGTAAGTTTTCATTCACTTTTCCCGAACTCACGAAATATAGGAATTTTCGTGCATGTGATATAGAAATGATTTAAATACATGCAATCAACATAAAGTAAACAGTAGTAAACTTAACTTTTGTTTGTACATAATCAGAGTGTTTTTTTTTAGTCTTTTTTAGACTATATTTGGTTAATCCGCCCTAGCTCCTCCGGCCCTCTCAACGCCCCCTAATTTTCTCTGGCTCTTTTACTGCCCCCCTGAAAGCCTCAAAGGCCCACAAAGGGTCGTTATCGCTCACGTTGAGAACCCTTGTGTTAGAGTTATTTAATTAAACTGGTAACTTAAAGTATCTTTAGTGCACAAAGGTCTAAGATATTCTCATAATTTAAAAAGGACCCAAACGGTTTTTTTAATGGAAATTTAACTATTAACAATATTAAATAAACAGAGAACACTAGTATTTTTCAAAACAAAATATTTTTTTCTGAAAATTATAAAAAAATTTAAGTTATTTTTTTACACAAAAAACAGATTTTACACATAAAATTAATTTAATTATATTAAAAGAAACAGTTTTATTTTCATTTATACAAAAAAATTCATTACACGTTGTGCATTTTGAGTGAGGTTTCGATTGAAGGGTTTTTTTAAAACACTGCATCCTAGGGTAAGTAAAAACTATAATTTATTAATTTGAACTACTACACCTTGAATCTTCTTCAGTCTCTTGATCGCCATCTTAAGATATCCGAACACGTTGAAGATAACCAAATTCAGCAAGACAGATATTTTTGTTTTTTATTTTATTGAATAGAGCAATCTTTTGTGATTTTACAAAACATACTTTGTTTTGTTTCTACACTACCTAGAGGTCAAGTTACACACAATCCATTTTATAAATTTAGAAAAACAGGAAGTGGGATTTTTACCTACCAGAAGCGGGCATTTAAATGGCTCAAAATCTATGATGACGAGTCTGATAACTCTTAATATTACAAATGTATTTTTATCAAACTTTTTGAACCTGATATTTATGTTTTTTAGAGAATGTACTAAAATATTTCTTATTGTACGAATACTTTTTGAGTTAAGGCTTGTTATTTAAATAATGGTCTCATCAAAAAACGTAACATTTCTTATAATGTTTATTCAGTTAGTTCTAAAATTTTCTAATTTTAATAAAAAATTAAAATTTTAGTACATTTTCTAGATAAAAATGAATCTAATTTTTTTAGTATTACTTTTACTAATATATGTTACCCTCAGGAGGCTCACCTTCTATAGATGAGTACGGGTGTTAAAATCCCGAGGTGCCCTAGTGATATTTTCCTTTTCCCACGGGGTTTACTGTCTTTGATAAACAAGGGCTTCACGAACCCGGGGTACCGTAGTGATCCTTCTCTATTTTCGACCCTTTTTTTGGCATTCAATTCATTCTTTCTTTCTCTTCCCGTCTAGACCACATATATTAAAATAAATGCTTGGCGCAGTATAGCCGAAATCGGCTCTTGCGCCAATAAACCCCAAAATCACTCACTCACTCACTACTAATATATGTGTATTACTTTTTTCTCTAAGTGTTTTGAAGTTTTTCAAAAATATTGCTAAAATGTCACTTATACTTGTGACTTTTGAAAAATTCAGGTAATTTATTTTAAATTTTGATAGTTAAATAGTAATATTTATTGGTATTTAGTCCTAAAAGAGCATTTATAATGTTTCAGTATGCTATTTTGTTAAAAAGTACTCTGAACGTGTTCGGGTACCTTAAGAATTTTAGGAAAATCCCAGCAGATAATATTTTTTGGTAGGTTTCGTAAGGAATCCAAAAACCCTCTTGAAGACAGAATTTATTTCTTATTACGCTCGAAGAAAAGAAAAACAATAATAATAATAGCACCTTAAAAAACTTCCATTACCGTTAAACCTCAGTTATAAATAAAGAAATTAGAATGTTGCTACTTTTTGAATAAATTATAGATATTTCATTGAATTATGCGTTTAAAATATAAACTCAGATTAATAGTTACAAATTTTATGAAAACGTTAAAATAAAAAAAGCAAAATAAGTAAGTTAAGCAAAAATAAATGCTAAAAAAAGTATAGCTCTATTGTAATATAATGATGACGCTACAAACAACAAAAAACAACAAGCTACACGGACGGAAAAAAACTAAGTACTTGCTCTAACGCCTAGTGTGATGTCGGTACTTATAAGTACACAAAGTTATTCAACTGTAAAATTAATTATACACACTGTTCATTTCAACAGTGAAGGGGTCTCAGGGGTGTTAACGTTTTCTGGAGGGCTGAAAATATAAACAATATTCAAATACATATAACTCTTTTAAATTTAAATTAAATCATTCGAATCTTTTACACACTATTTATAAAGGAATGAGGCTTCAGAAAAGTGTAAAATGTTTAAAATATAATCATAATTTTAAAAATTATAAGCATATAAAAATAAAAAAAAAATATAAGAAATATTAATTAAGTTTTACTGCGCGATATGTTATTTTCAAAAGTATTAGCTTTAATTACTAGCAAAAAATTGATTTATAAAGTTAAATGTATCCTTATTACACCGTAGTAAATTTAAATAAATAGAATAATAAATTATTTTTTTAAAAATAAAAATTTATTTCTAAAATGTTTTTAAAAAACTTCAATATTTTACAAATATTTTGAAATACAAAATACATATTATTCTTAATTTACTAGGGCTTAAAGTGTATGATATATTTTATACTTCTATAAAGTTTTATGCATCAAAGGCTACTATTTTAGAAAATAGCGTGCGCGCAGCAAAACTTAATTAACATTTCGTATAAAAATATTTCTTAATTTCGTATGCTTATTATTTTTTAAAATTATGATTATATTTTAAACATTTTACACGTTTCTATAGCCTCATTCTTTTATAAATAATGTGTAAAAGATTCGAATTATTTAATTTAAATTTAAAAGAGTTATATGTATTTGAATATTGTTTATATTTTCAGCCCTCCAGGAAAAGGTAACACCCCTGAGATCCCTGAAATGGTTTTCTAAGGTCTTAACTAACATTAAAAAAATAAGACACTTATATTTTGACATTAAATCCTTTTTCGGAACAAAAATGACAATCTTTGGAATCCAATGAAAATGTCAGCTGAAAACGTAAGTTCTGTTTTAAAACTGTGCTGCTTTATATCTTGAAAGAATGGAATTAAAAGAGTGTTCCTGCAAATTTCGTCAAAATATTCGTAAAATGGTTATTCTATGCAATTTAAAAGTGAGTGGTACTAATAAGTACCGTCGGTAGATAAAGGGTGAACTTCAACAATAGTTCTAGAAAGTCAATAGGAATCCAAACTAAAAATAGAATAGAAAAATCAACAGATCAAATATTTACTACTTCTATTTCCTGCATCATTCATGACTTCTTTTATCAAAGAATCCTTACGGGAAAAAAAGAAAAGTAAGAAAGGAATAGAGTAAAAGGCTCATAAAGAAGTATTTCTGTTTCTTGTTAATCTACTTGTTTTCATGTTGTTCGAGAATTCTGCGCTGTGTACATACACAAACTTAATTGAACTTATTCCACTTAATTCCATCTTCTAGGAATTTATTTGGCATTAAGATGCAATTCACCCGTTGCTTCGACCACCCTAGGGAAAATCGAGTTCTTGGAAGGCCTCTGTGCAAGGACGTGATGAAAAGTGTCCGGCAAATAACGTCATAACTAAGAGCACCATGGAATACGTTCAGTTGAACTGTATATTGAATAGGGATTTCAATATATAAAGCTTAAAATGCTTAAGTGATTCTCTGATTTTAAAATTACTGTGTCTGAAGGTAAAATTGGTGAAGTTTTAAATGAATCGCAAGCGTTCTATATGGTTAAAGAACATTTTGAAGAAGAAGTACAATGTTTTATTTGATATATTTAGCAGCAAACAAAGGTTTAATATACGTAATTACACAAAATATGTGACAAGGTTTTTTTTTAAATTTCTTAAGAGTAATTTTAAAACTTTTTTTACAATTATGTTCTGCTACCGAAAGCAATGTGGTGATTATTTAATGGTTCACAAGGTTATGAAGCAAAAGAGGAGGAAGATTGTAGTATCAATTTTTATTGGCTACATGGTTATTCATAGACCGATTACGGTTTTCTAAGCACTATAGTAAAAAAAATTAAAACGAATACAGAAAAAAAAAGCATTAGTAGTCATACACGCAAGAAACAATTCAAGTTTCATTTAAATAGTTTG
>BMAO01021738.1:0-14191 GCA_019973975.1 Trichonephila clavata
AAAACGATAAGTAGTTTTTCTGAGAAAGAACGGTAAATATTTATTCTTCGAAGAGTCGTCTTTTTGAAATTATCTTCAAATTTTAAATAACTTATAGCAAGAAACTTTTTGAGAACACATGACCTATTATGAATAAGACCACCTTTCAAAGTATAAGAGTTACAAAATTGAACTATTTGCCAGAATGAATCATTATCTCAACAAGAAATCTAAATAAACGTCGCCAAATAAACTGATACCCTAAGCTACAATCTAGCTGTTACTGGAATTAGGAAACTTAATGCAAATCCACGAGATCTGTAAGTGTCCATCTATAAATCCCTAAGCAAAAATTTGTTATTCCATTTGGTATCTGAGTTATCAGGTTGGACTCATCATTGATTATCCAGACCTAAATTGATCAACATGATAAGTGCATCGTCCAGATAGACGCTGATACGCTTATTTATAATAGAAAACTCAGTCAAGTTAACTGTGAGTCACTTTTTAACAAGAATGTGTGTAAAAATAGGATTTGATTCCACAGAGATTTGATAATTTCACAAATGGGGCTTTGCAGCTAGACGCTGAACTTGTTGTACTTTGTCCAATATTAATTATTATTACGAGGATACAACAATGTAAATAAGATTAATTTAATCGTATGGTCAATCACCTTCTGTCTTTCACCTTTTCATTCGTTCTTTCTCATCGATTCAGCCTTTACCGTTCTATATTTCTCGTATCTTTCTTGTTTCCCACTGTGATCGCGGTTGCCAAGTGGTCATGTTCGCGGACACCTGTCGAGTGTGTGAGTTCGAGTCTAGCACCGCTGAAAATCACCTTCCTGGGGCTGATACACGTTAAATCGCTCATGGGTTAAATCCTCCGTATAGTGGTGTGGAAACCAGCTCAGATTTCGTCTTCGTCACTTGGATGTATTCAAAAACTACTTGGTCATTCGCCGAAAGCCCTTGCGTTGATAAATTGCACAACCTTAATAACACTCATCTTCGTGATTGGATATTCTCTCCAGTCGAAACAATTGTTGCAGATGCAGGACGCATTTCAACTGTTTCCAGATGCAGATGCCATTTTAACTGTTGCCAGATACAGATGTTCGATCCTTAGAAAAAGAATGTGTTTCAGTTTCTTGATGATTGTATTACAGAAAAATTTACAAAACAAATAGTTTTTTTAAGATTAAGTAATTGTTATGATTTAAGTAGTTTCATTAATAGAATTTCAAGTAATTGCGTTAGCAAATCATTGAGTTTCTTTTGAGACAATTACGTTGATACAATTTTGTCAAACTGCAATGAAAATTGTGAAATTATATCTTATTTTGTATCTAGTACTGTTTAAACTGCTGTTATATACTATTGTAATACCTATATTGCTTAGGTTATGAATTAATTGACAATTTCTTGCATTTAAACTAAACTTAGATTAAGTTAGTTGCCTTCTCCAAATTTACAATGATTTTTTATCTGAATGCTTTTGGTTATTAAGTTTGCGTTACGCAGAATATAAGGCCCTCCTGCCTCCAAGCCGGATCTTACAAAGGATTGAAGACCATATAGGCATTGGACCCCTAGAGTCCCCCCCCCCAAGTGATGCTGGGGTTTCTGGAGTGTACGTTGCGCCACTGGTATTTACTGTTGACCAATTTTTGTCGAATCGTAAAATACCACAAATGCCTCAATATATAGCCAATAAATGAAAACGTCCCCGCGCAAGTTTATACACAATATTTTGTTAGCGCATGCTCTAAAATAATATAGTATAAACTTGAAAATTATTTTTATTCTTCTCTTATTCTGGGAAAAGAATTAAAGTTCTGTACCTATTTTCACGGAATAAAAGCAGTGGAGTCCTTCCAAAATACAAATTTTTTATCTAATACGTAATTATCCTATATGGGTTCTGTAAATAAAACATCGTGGAACTTTCGCAGCATTTAGATTCATTATTATTATTATACGAATTCTGTACTGGCTATACGTAACGAGGACTATTTAGAGGAATTTTGAACGAATTTACGATGTTTGGCAATCTAATATTGTAGTTACTAAACTTTTGTTTATTTCAAATGTGTTATTTTTTAAAATACACTATTTAACTTTTCTTTCTAAATCTGCACCAATTTATTTCTTGATGAAAATATGGAAGGAACATACGAGGGATTTTGTTTTCTAGCGTGGCAGGGAAAGATGACAACATTTGGCGTATTTTTTTAAATTTTCTTATTTCTTTGGTGTAGCGAAATGGCTCGAACGTATAATATGTAAGTACCTTTAGAGAATCTTAATACATTAAACAATTTAGTGTGATTCGTGCACAATAAAAACAGATAAAAAAAGTCACAATTATATTAACCGACTGGAAAAAAAGCGAATTGTTATTAGAAACAATTCCAATTAATTTTTAGATAGGAGAATCACGCTCAGGGAATTGTGTGTTTCTTTATCCACCATCCACCCTATAAGAACAATCCATTCAATCACTTGAATTAAGGATGAAGAAGTGTTTTCTGGAAATGTTTTGTGTCATTATTCTGCAAGGACAGTTCCCCAAGTGACTACTGGAGAGCCATTCTAGTAATGTAAGTGGTAAGCCTCATTCGATGAGGGAAGTAATAGCAATGAGATTGAGAATGCTTTCCCTTCTGTGGCACATCTGGAAGTAATAGAAGAATCAGAATAAATGGTAACTCTTTCGGCTACTGAATCATTTCGAGGTGCAGGCCTTTATAATACTCTCTGGCATGTCTATATGAAAAAGGGTATTGAGATATTATTATGACGTGAGATTTATACCTTCAAATCAATATCAACTTGTAGGGAAATTACTAAGAATACAATTTTAATCTCATTATATATGAATAATCAATGATTTGGAGAATTGGTGAATTCCTTATAAACTCGAAAACTACATAATATTATTAAGGGGGGGGGGCTAATTTTAAACGGATTCAAAATCTTGATTCATGGTTAAGACTTAATATTATTCTCTACGTTTGTGAGTTGATATTATAGGCATTTTGTGCTCTCACAAAAAGAAGAAAAAATAAATAAAAACTTGACTCTATACATAGAAGGAAAAAGTTCAGCTCAAAACATACATTTATAAAAAAATACGTTTAAATAGCTGTAAATACTAAAACTTTAATGATTTATAATATTTTAAATAATTTTGTTTATATATATATCAAGGAGAAAAGCAACTCATTTACATATAGTAACTTACTCATCACGATATAACCGGAACTATTGAGCCAATTGACTCTAAATTTGATTGACATCTTTCTTTCGGGAGTAGAGATCCGCTAAGGATGGATTTGTGAAATGGAGCCTCAAGAAACGTTGCGAGAGGTTAAGGGGTGTTTTAGTTAAATTAATTCCTTTTCTTGCACTGTTAGACATACATACTTGAAATTTGGTAGGCTTGTTTCTTTTGTTGAATAGGGAACGACTAAGAACAGATTTTACCAACATCGATTCCTTTAAGTGAGCGGGGAGTTACTGAGACGTATTGATAAAACAAATTCCCGTTTTCAAACTACCAGACCTACATTAGTAAAATTTGGTACACATGGTTGTTTTGTTCAGTTGAAATCCACAAAAATGCGTTTTTCAGGAATTGCTTCTCAAAGGCGGTTACAAGCTTATTGTTTGAAAAAAATCTGTTTTTGAACTATCAGATTTTAGACTTGAAATTTGATAGTCATATTTATTTTGTTGAGTCGAAATTCAATAAAAATAGGTTGAGCGAAAAATTACTTTGATGGAGGAGCGTAAAAATTCTACTTCAATTTTTGAAATTATTATTTGAAAGTTTTGCCCTTTTTTTAAATGGAGGTGAGAAACATAAGATGTAATTATAAGGCTCAGTGTGATTTGCAGTTTTGTTGTTCATCAATTATATATTACATTTTTATATTTTAAAAATAATTCAACTGTGCTTGCACAATTTCTTTGTTTGGTACGAATATTTTTATTAGTATTTTGGGCACTATTATGTAGATATTTCTTTTATTCTGGATTTGAAAAATATTTAGGGATGTCTCGGCCACCACAAGAACAGGTAAACCATTTCTCATGATGGTTAATCTTCACAAAAAATCCTGCGTATAAATTTACGCCCAAATCGTCTATCTGTGTCGTACAGTATGCACAAACCTAGTACTAGTTTTCTAAATTTTAGAGTTCACCGTAAATTTAAAATTCTAGTGACAGATTAAAAATAATGCTATTTTGTATGTGTTATTAAATCCAAAGATATGTTAGGGAGAGTTAAAGCGAGATTTATCAGCTAGGAAGTAAAGAAAAAAAAGCTTAGTTCAGTAAAAGTTAGATATTTCAATTGCCAAATAAAAATAAGTTTTCCTTTCTCGCTTTTTAATGGGCGCTGCCCTGCATTTATGATAATTTAGAAATGTATTTGATGCTTATAATTGTCATGTGGATTTAAAATAAGGTATTTTTTTAAAAGAAGGATATTAAATATAAAAGTAAAATACCTGAAACTATCATTTTTCAAATATTTTGCTGTTTTAACACCCGTTATCATTTATCTCCTTCCTCTGTCTCTGGATATACACACTTTGCAAAAAAAAGTTTGTGCACCAAGAAAGAGATGTTAGAATAAAACGAAATTTTGCATACATAAGTGCAGAGTTAATGTTAGTAAGTGATTACAAAATCATAACAAAAGGATCATTTACTAAAGAAGGAATTGATTTGGGCAATGCTCGCATGAATGCATGACGTGATACAGTCGAACATTGTTGCATAAAAGTCACGTATGATGTCCTGTTACATCTCGTTCCACATCTGCTGTAAGTAAACACGCCTCCAACTCAACAAAACTCATAGGATATCCTGTTTGTCATTCTAAATGATCCCAGATATGGTCGATAGGTAAAAAAATAAGGGAATAGAGCAGGCCAGAAAAGGGTGGAAATGTCGTGAAGGCAGTCCTGTGAAACCTTTTCTGTATGTGGGTGAGAACCGTAGTGTTGAAAAATGACTCCTGCTAGCCATGCCATGAGTGGCAACACAGGTGACTGAAAAATGCTCCGGACGAACCTCTTGGATCTAATAGTACGGTGTATTAGTATTAGAGATGACCGTGTGTTCTCTATTTGAAAGTACACCATATCATCACATCAGTTGTGGGAACGGTGAGCCACTGCATTGCTAAGGCAGGATTCAAACGTTCATCATGGAGCTTCCACACACATAATATGATTGTCATCACAGCCCAAATTGAATCTGGATTCGTTGCTGAAGACGATTCGATTCCATTCAGTCTCAGAGAAATTCCTTCGAGCGCAACACCACAACAAGAGGAGGGAACGATGAGTGAGTGTCATTGGTAATACGCGCTAACAACTGTTTTCATCCAGGTGCCTTGCAATGGTGCGGAATGTCACATAGGCCCATAGTGAAGGTGTAGCCTCTGTATCAATTATTGGACAGTGAAATAGTTGGTGCTGTGCATGCGGGTCTGATGATGTGACGGTGTACTCGATTATTGGTCTGAAGAGCGTGTCCTACGCCTGGTTGCTCTGAAACAGACCTCTCTTATGTCTGCTGTTCCCAACACCTCACACTATAGTCAGGACTTTACAGGTGGAGCGTTACTCACCGAGCTGACCACCCATTTCCATCATCTCTATGAATCTTCCTCTCTCAAACTGTGATAATTGCTCTTTTAGTCTTCGATGGTGACGTAATGACTTCTCCATCTGCAACATACAAAATATATGCAAACCCGCTTTGAGTACCTTATAATCCAAGGAGAACGAAGCTGAACGCCCTCTGGTGGCATTACGATGTGAGCACAATCATGCTACTTTTCTAATCCTTTACATATCTACCTGACACGTAGCTTCAATACAAGTTTCGTAACAATTACACTCTTACTGCTTGGTGCACATAATTTATGGCGCACATACAGTGAGTGTATATAAATGTATATGTACATATTCTATTTGTAGAGTTTAGTATTAAGTTAATTTATGTTAAATTAGAATATATACGATTATTGTGTGTATGATTCTATACATATGTCTTGGGGATAATACAACGATGAAATTCTCGTTTTGCTAAAAAATCTTAAAATATAAGGTTTTGAAAGTTGAAGTTACATTGAAAAGCGTCCCCCCCCCCCGAGGAAAGCTGCACAAGTGATCTCAATTTCGGCACACTCACATACATATGTTTTGGGCTATGTAGGCTTTGAATGTGTTTTAGCTGTGAAATCCAGCATCAAGTAGAAGAATATGGTTAACTGCATAGTAAATACAATTAGTCATACAAATTCTCTTGCTTATAATATTGCTGCGGTAACCATGGTTACGAGCTCGAGACCGACGTGTCATGAGTTAACAGAAGGCCGCTGTGTAGAAGCCTGACACGGGCTTCGGCAGTCTCCAATTTCTCCCTTTACTGAGATGTGAAAATTTGGAAGGGGTGCCAACTCAAGTCACAGCCTCATCACTTGACCATGATTCAAAATTACGAGGTCCATTGCAAATAACCTTATAGTAAGGCATTAATTAACATTCATACATTCTCTCATTGGATGGTGCGATGCCGAATTTAGGATAAGGGAGCAACATATAAAAATATGGTGCGTCACAAAGTGTTATTAATAATCCCGTTTTTTGTGAATATATAAAAGTAAAATGTTTATCACTTTTTTCTCTGGTATTTGTTAGAAAAGAAATGATTCTTAAGTTTTTTAGAACTCTAAATATGTTTAAAGAATTTATTTTGGTTTCGTGATGCATTGAAATTTACGTCATTTTTCTTATACGATTCATTATCACTGATTTTAGTGAAATTACAAACTTACGTAGACGGAAATAGAATTACTAATTTACTATGGCATTCTAAAATGCTTTGAAGGAACCTCGTCAACAAAAAGATTTTTTTAACACTTTATTGATTTTGATGTTTTTCTTAATCGCAAAAAAAAAAAAAATTATAATTATAATAATAAAGGTAAAAGCTATTTGTTATAAAACCATGATTTTTCTTTCAAATCTGAAAAAAGCACGATTCTTCCAAATTAATTAAAAGTGGAAATTGTTAAAAAAATTAATATTTCTATTTTAATATGAATTTGCAATACAAAATAAAATAATTTTTGCTTGCATTTTTTTTATATGTTTCAATATACTTTATCAGTTTTTTAAGCTTAGAATATTTTTAGAAAATTAATTATAGATTCCATTAATTACTAACTGTATTTCAAAGGATTGAAAACTGTTACACGTTTCATTATAAAAGCGAGCAACATACCTGAAAGAATTTCTTAAAATAACTCTTCAACAAATCTTCAAAAAAAAAAAATAATAATAATAAAAGTTATCCAAAAGAGAGTAACAAGAAATATTTTCTTAGATGCATCTTACAGTAGTGGTCAAGTGCCGAGCAAATGTTTAAAGAAAAGGGAAACTTTCCTCTGCCAAAATTAAATTTCGTGATGAAGTTCTTAATTAAAAACTTTGCGTGCACATAGTTATAAAAAACTTCAAATCCCCCCCCCCAGATTTGAAAATAAATTAAATTGTCAAAAAAGTTACAAAAATAAATGTCTAATCTGTAGAAAAATTCTAAAATGACTTTTTTCCTGTAAGTTATATTCTTTAAACAATTCAAAAATGGGAAAAATTATTCTCAAGTCGTTTGAAAAAAATAAAGGTTTCCAGTTATGTTGTCACTGAATTATAAATATTATTTGTAACATCCTGTTGCAAATTCATTCATTACATTTTATTTTTTCCCTATATATTCTCATGCTAAATACTTTAATTTGAACGTTTCGTTTTGAAACAGCCACTTGGAATTTAATGGTTTTAAGTAATAATTATAATTGTACTTAAAATTGTTTGTAGAATTTTCTTATACATTATTTCATAACATATTACAGTAGAACATCGTTTATCCGAATCATTTGGGACCGGACACCGTTCGGATACGCGATTGTTCAGAAAACCGAAGGTGACCATGCAGTATATGAATCCAGACACTATACGAATATTGAAAATCATCACACGTGGGAAATGTGCTTGAAGAAAAAGCAAAATAGAGGCAAAATGTTGCAATTTTACCTTTATTGTGGAAAATAATTTATTTTTCACTGTACCATTGTACACCTTCGTTTTTTCGCTGCAAGTTCTATGATTCTCTTGAGCAGCAGTAGTGAGTAGGACAGCACTCTGATTTTTGTTCGTACCAGTCCATAGCTATCTCTAACGCAGAAATGCGTCAACATTTGATGGATCTTTGCTACTTTCATTGTTGTTGTCCTCGTCTTCATCCGTTTGATCGTCGACAGGGTCGGATTTTTCTTGCATGGAAGTCCCAATCTCGTCATTATTTAGCATTTGAAACCAGCATTGCATGCTATCCAGGTTTCTGCATCAACAAAACTCAACAAACGAGCACATATATACCCCTTCACTTGGAAACAAACTGATCCAATATTCCACACAGATCTTTACCAAATAACGCAACTGAAATTCCCCAAATATCCCTCACCTTGGGACTTCCCGTCACTTTTTGGCTTAACGCAAAACAGCTGTTGAGCATTGCACTGATCGAAAACGTATCCGGACTTTGGTCAGAATATTTGACGCTCCGCATAATAAACGTTCGGATAAACGAAATTCTACTGCAATTGGTGTTACACATTATCAAGTCGATTAACTATTTATTGACGTCACTCTCAGAAGAAACAAAACTGCTGTTAGTGATGGTTATGAGCCATTTTCAGGTGACGAGGATGACTTCTGAACATTCACCTCATTATTTAAATTCCACACCCGCCTATGGCCATGATAGCCGAAATGCCATGAATTCATGGCCTGCGAGACCCGAGTTCGAGTTCTTGTACCTCTGAAGACCCACCATGCAGATGGGTTAATGCACGTTAAATCCATCGTGGAATAGTGTGGAAGTGTGGACAGTGGGATGTCACGCATACTCAAACATGCCCACACACAGCTAAATTATCATCTTTGTCACTTGACATAATACGAGATCCATCATCAAAAGCCCATGCGTGTTTTTTAAATAAAATCTCTCATTCACGTTAGTCTTCCAAGTTACAATATGTAGAAGGTTAGTTCCATCAAACTCATTTAATCCCATTTTTCTGTCCTAACCCCATGCTCTTATTTGGTTAATTTATAAATTTTTTAATCTAACATTAAAACTTTGTTTTCATTATTTTCGTACATTTGGATTTTGAGATTCTATTGATTATTTTAAATTAATTGTTATTGTTTTCCCTAAGAATTTATTGTTTTCTATGTATAGTTAAATATATATTTCTCTGATTCTGTGCTCCCCAACCCTTTTACCGCTACCGAATGGTCAATGTTTAATAATTTTTATGTGGCCAACTGAGTGGGTGACGTTGGTTGTTTATATTTTAGATTGTTTTGATTTAATCACACATTTTAATTTAGTTGTATTCAAATATGCCTTCATAATAAAACACACACAATACACCAATACATTCGCCAAATATAAAGTGATTTCCATGGGAAGTCACCTAACCCCGTAAGAAATACTCCACAGCAAATAAAATGGAAATAACTGAATGTACCTTGGAAGGTTCGTTACCATTTGGCCCTCAAACTGGTACTGGTCCAGGGGTTGAGGACCTCTGCTCTAATTCATTACGGTCTCCTGGACCCTCCAAGACATCACGTGATAATTAATTCTTTATATTTCCCAAACACAATTATAGCTAAAACATTTTTAGTTGTATTGCATCGGTGACGGACTCTGACTAAAACCTGTTAATAAAATAGACAAGAAAATTTTTGGAACTTTCAAAAGTAAGACTACGTAAGTTGAGATCCTTTGGAATGAAGGCCTCTTTTGTCCATTGTAAGACTTTCATACTTGTTTTGTTGCTGCAGTTTTTTTTAATACTTCTTTTGTAAAGTTAACTAAATTCATAATTGTTATCAAAAAATCAGAAAGTCATTTTTCAAGATGTCACAAATTGAAATCAATATCTCAGAGGTGAATTTCAATTACAGTAAACACCCCGAACTCATGCGATAGGTGGGGCTATGAGTGATAACTGCGTAAGTTGAAGTATAATTTCGCGTATAAGTTATTTTTAATTGGAGCCGGAAACGAAATAAAATAATAATAGTTTAGAAACAAAAATGTTTAATAAATTCTTAGATAACACAAAGACTGTGATGGATCTATACGCGGTTTTTCAAATTCCTTCATGACTCTTTTAGGAAAATATTTATATCAACCAACTTTCATCGAGTAAAGAAACGTGATTATGTAAATGAAGTATATTAAATAAATTCTGTTTCGCGAGTTTGGGGGTTGGCACGTTGGAGTTGGCATGTTGGAGTTGGCAAGTAGGAGTTACATAGAGTCTGCGAGTTAGTTGTTAGTTGAAGATTGAAAGAGAGTGGAATTAGTTAGAGGTATTGGAGTTGTCCAGGAAAACGATTACAGAGCGTGGATCCCACAACATTGATCAAGCCGCTAGAGATCTCCTGTAAGTTTCCATTGTAGGATCCGATGCATAAAAAGTACAGGTATTTTGAACTTGATTAAGTAGAAGTTAGCTTATCAGTGTGCGACGTAGTTATATTTGAGAGTATTTAAGCTATCTTAGATTCAGTTGAGGGTCTGTAGTAGTATCCCCGTGTTATAGAATCTCACGTCTGCTCTCTACTATTTAATCACCTACCTTAATTAGATTTGTTTTGTGTCTGATTGATATTTGGAATTAATAAATTGATTAGATTGAAATCATGCCTGTGGAGATCATTCAGTTTCTCCCACACTTCTAGCCGGGTTTACAGGTAGACAAGAAGGTTCAGAGTGGAGCAGGAACTGACCGCTATCACAAGACAAAGCTGTAATCCAAAGTTATTTTGAGGTAGAAGGTCTTATAAAATCTAACAATTAGTCAATCTAGTAATTAGTTCAAAGATTTTTTCCCCTTAAAGTTTTCTCGTAGCATGCTATTATTTTTTTATTCCTTGTTTCGTTGAAAAAGATATTCTTTTCCTTGGAGTGTACATTTCCTAAAAATTTCAAGCCTTTTTCAATTAAATTCTGAGGCCTTCTGTCAAACTCCCAAGCGTTATTTGATCGTTGGATTGATCTGGGTGTAAAGACTCAAGTTCTGCAATGTTCCCTTGCTCATGCATTTCTCTCAGTTCATCAATTTTCAGCTTCTAAAATCCAAAAGTTCTTGAACGTCATCATTATCTTCTTCTGAATTTATTTGCCTGGTAAGATCGAAAAATTCTTCAATCAGATTACTAATTACTTCAGGTACTCGCAATGATTCCGCCTGAGTTTTAATGACGGAGGGAAAAAATTGCGAATCGATGAAACATTTGAAAATCGCTGAACTGTGAATTCGCCTAAGTCGAGGTATTACTGTAATTTGAAATGTATTCAATATAAAAATCAATGTATATATATATATATATATATATATATATATATGTATATATATTAAGGAGAAAAGCGACTCACTGACTGACTGGCTGACTGACTGACTAATCACGATATCTCCGGAACTGTTCAACCTACAGACTTGAAATTTGGTAGACATGTTCCTTTCATAGAGTAGACGTCAGCTAAGAACGGATTTTCCGAAATTCGAAACGCAAGGGGCGTTACGAGGGTTAAGGGGCGTTATAAATAATTGCTTCCATGTTTAAACTACTTGATGTACAATCTTGAAATTGGTTAAGCAGATTCCTTTCAGAGAGTAGAGATCCGCTACAAAATGAGTTTGGTGAAAATCGACCGACAAGTGGCGTTGCAGGGGCTTAGGGGGCGTTATAGATAATTATTTCAATTTTTAAACTATTTGACGCACTGTCTTTAAATTTGATAAATAGATTCCTTTCGTAGAATAATGATCAGTGAAAACAGACTTCTAAGTGGCGTTGTGGGGGATTAAGGGGCGTAATAGATAAATATATCCGTTTTTAAACTACTTCACCTACCTGCTTGAAAATTGGTAGGTAAGTTTCTTTCCTGGAGTAAATATCCGCTACAAAATGGGTTTTGGGAAAATTGACCCACAAGGGGTGTTGCGGGGGCGGAGGGTTTAAGGGACGTTATAAATTCCGGTTTTTAAGTTACTAGACGTACAGTCTTGAAACTTAGTAAGCAGATTCCTATTCATAGGGTAGAGATACGCTACAAAATTGGTTTCGTGGAAATCGCCCCCCAAGTGGCGTTGCGGGACATAAGGGGCGTTATAGATAATTATTTCCATTTTTAAACTATTAGACGCAGTCTTTATATTTGATAAATAGATTTCTTTCATAGAGTAGAGATCAGCTATAAGAAAGTTTTGTGAAAACAGTCCTCTAAGTGGCGTTGCAGGGGATTAAGTGGCGTAATAAATAAATATTTTCGTTTTTAAACTAATTGACCTAGCTGCTTGAAAATTGGTAGGAATGTTTCTTTCATGGAGTAAATATCCGCTACAAAACAGGTTTGGGGGAAATTGACCCCCAAGGGGTGTTGCGGGGGTGGGGGTTTAAGGGGCGTTATAAATTCCGATTTTTAAGTTATTAGACGTACAGTCTTGAAACTTAGTAAGCAGATTCCTCTCATAGGATAGAGATACGCTACAAAATGGGTTTCGTGAAAATTGCTCCCAAGTGGCGTTGCGGGACTTAAGGGCGTTACAGATAATTATTTCATTTTTAAACTATTAGACGCACAGTCTTTACATATGATAAATAGATTTATTTAATAGAGTCAGCTATAAGAAGGTTTTGTGAAAACAGACTTCTAAGTGGCGTTGCGGGGTATAAGTGGCGTAATAGATAAATATATTCGTTTTTAAACTACTTGACCTAGCTGCTTGAAAATTGGTAGAAATGTTTCTTTCATGGAGTAAATATCCGCTACAAAACGGGTTTGGAGAAAATTGACCCCAAGGGGTGTTGCAGGGGGTAAGGGCAGATATAAATAATTATTTCTATTTTTAAACCATTAGACTCACAGTCTTGAAATTTGGTAAGCAGATTCCTTTCATAGGATAGAAATACACTACAAATATGTTTTGGAAAATCGACCCCTAGGTGGCGTTGCGGGGTTCAAGGGGCGTTATTGATAATTTTTTGCATTTTTAATTAATTGGACGCACAGTCTTCAAATTTTGCTAAGCAGATTCCTTTCATAGAGTGCAATTCCCCTACAAAATGGGTTTGTGAAAACAGACCCAGAAGTGGCGTTGCGGGGGCTCAATGGCGTTATAGACAATATCCCCATTTTTAAACTATTCGACGTACAGTCTTGAAATTTGATAAGCAGATTCCTTTAGTAAAGTAGAGAACCGCTACAAAATGGGTTTTGAGAATATCAACTACCAAGTTTAATTTCGGGAGTTTAAGAGGCGTAATCGATAAATATTTCCATTTTTAAACTTTTGATCATCCTGCTTGAAAATCGGTAGGCATGTTCCTTTCATGGAATAGAGTTCCTCTAACAAAGAATGAAACGAAAATTGACCTCTAAGGATGTTTGCGAGGGGTCAAGAGGAGTTACAGAAAAAAATTATGTTTTTTAATTGTTAGACCCATATACTTGAAATTTGTTAAGCATGTTTATTTTGTTGAATAGAGATCCACTAAGAATGTATTTTAAGCAAATCAAGTTCTTAGGGGGGTGCAGGGGGTTACTGGGACGTATTGACAAAAAAAATTACTTTTTTCGAGCTACAAGGACTATAATAGTGAAATTTGGTTTGCATTTTTCTTTTGTTGAATTGAAATCCTCTAAGAGAGGTATTTTGGAAAACGGCTCTCAACGGGATACGGGGATATTGATAGTAAAACTTCTTTTTTTCTGTTAGATTTAGACTTGAAATTTGGCTTGCATGTTCAATTTACGGAGTAGAGATCCACCGAAAATTGGTTTTGCGGGAATCCACTTGGTTTTTGGGTTACGAAAGAGCAAATATCATTCTATACTTCAATTTTAGAGATTTTTAGAAAATACAAATTAGATGAGTTCTGCCCTTTTTTTTGCGACAGTTAAAGGTATAAGTATATTTTTCAATACAATCGAATTCTTAATGCTAGGACTTAGATATCAATAATTTATACATATATATAAGCAGTAAAAATTTATAAAACATCATGAAATACCCAGCGAGCGGGCGGGTAAAGCTA
>BMAO01021739.1:0-18308 GCA_019973975.1 Trichonephila clavata
AAAGAAAGATTATCCTCTTTGGCCAGCCAAGATATCTCAGCCACCAAAAGAAGAGAAGAAAAAAGGTATGCATTATGTGTGTTTCTTAAAAACCGAAACTTGTGCCTGGGTTCCAATTAAAAAAATTCAGCACCATGCAGAACATCTTATTCCACCTAATTATGAAAAAAATCACCTTTTCTAAACTTGCCATTGATGAAATCATACTTTTAAGTAAAGATAAACTTTGTAAGGAAGCTAGTAAAGTTTCACCTGAAATTGGAGTCCAAAATTTGGAAGAAAAAGAATCTATGGAAGATAAACAATTGATGGAAGAAAAGCAACCACCAATCAAGAGGTTTCCTATGAAGGGAAATCAACTGTTAAGGAAAAGCATTCCTAAAGGTAAAGCAACTACTGCAAAGGAAAAGCATTCCTATAAAAGTAAAGCAACTAGTGTAAAGGAAAAGCAATCTTTAAAGGAGCCAGTAAAAGGAAAACAATCTCCTGCAGAGGAAAAGCAACCTTTAAAAGAGCCAATAACAGAAAAACTTCCTGTAGAGGAAAGCAATTTTCTTTAAAGAAGCCAGTAAAAGAAAACAACCTCCTGTTAAGCAAAAGAAACTTTCTTTAAAGAAGCCAGTAAAAGAAAAACAACCTCTTGTAGAGGAAAAGCAACCTTCCCTAAAGGAGCCAGCAAAAGAAAAACAACCTCCTGTAGAGGAAAAGCAACCTTCTTCAAAAGAGCCAGTAAAAGAAAAACAACCTCCTGTTAAGCAAAAGAAACTTTCTTTAAAGAAGCCAGTAAAAGAAAAACAACCTCTTGTAGAGGAAAAGCAACCTTCCCTAAAGGAGCCAGTAAAAGAAAAACAACCTCCTGTAGAGGAAAAGCAACCTTCTTCAAAGGAGCCAGTAAAAAAAAACCACCTCCTGTTAAGCAAAAGAAACTTTCTTTAAAGAAGCCAGTAAAAGAAAAACAACGTCTTGTAGAGGAAAAGCAACCTTCCCTAAAGGAGCCAGTAAAAGAAAAACAACCTCCTGTAGAGGAAAAGCAACCTTTTTCAAAGGAGCCAGTAAAAGAAAAACAGCTTCCTGTAGAGGAAAAGCAATCTTCTTTAAAGGAGCCAGTAAAAGAAAAACAGCCTCCTGTAGAGGAAAAGCAACCTTCTTCAAAGGAGCCAGTAAAAGAAAAACAGCCTCCTGTAGAGGAAAAACAACCTTTAAAGGAGCAAGTAAAAGAAAAACAACCTCTTGTAGAGGAAAAGCAACCTTCCCCAAAGGAGCCAGTAAAAGAAAAACAACCTCCTGTAGAGGAAAAGCAACCTTTCCTAAAGGAGCCAGTAAAAGAAAACAGCCTCCTGTAGAGGAAAAGCAATCTTCTTTAAAGGAGCCAGTAAAAGAAAAACCTCCTGTAACAGAAAAAAAACCTACTTTAAAGAAGCCATTAAAAGAAAAACAATCTTCTTTAAAGAAGCAAGTAAAAAGAAAACATCCTGTAGAGGAAAAGAAAGTACCCATAAAAAAACAGCGGATAGAGGAAAAACAACCACCTATAAAGGAAAACCTAACATCAATAAAGAAAAACCCAGTAAAAGGAAAACAGGTGAAAAAAATATTGAGTAGGGAAAAACCAAAAAAAGTTGAAAAAGCAGGGGATAGTGTAAAAAGTCAAAGAGTAGTAGGGAGAAAACGCTCTTTGTCAAAAGGCTCAGTTATTGGTGAAACTTCTATGTCTGGACTTGTTCCTTGTCCCAAAATCCAAAAACTCGATGAAGATGATTCTTCTCACAATAAATCCTCTACTGACCTTAGTAATCCCAAAAACCCAAAACTTGATGATGACAAGCATTCAGTGAGTTCTTCATCTTCCAATCAAAGTGTATATCCAGGCCTTATTTTCCGTGGATTTAATGATGATGATGATTGTTCAGTGAGTTCTTTATCTTCACATCACAGTCAATCCCGTAAAGTTGTTCGTCATCGCAAAGTCCAACAAAAAGTCAAAAAACTTGATGATAATCATTCACTAAATTCTCCATCTGAGAGCTATGCATTTACTTTTTCTGACAAAAAGATTTTTATACCTCATAGGGAGCCTTCTCCTGTTGATAATCAGTATGAAGAAAGATTCAAAATGAAGCATGTAATACCTACAAGTAAGAAGATAGGTTTTTTGGGATTAGGAAAAATGGGACGAAGGATTGTGAAAAATTTATTGATTGCTGGACATAAACTGATTGTTTGGAACAGAACAAAGGATAAATGTAAGGAATTTGTAGAAGCTGGAGCTACACAAGCTGAAAATCCTGCAGAGGTTGTTAAAGCTGCAGATATTATTTTTAACTGTGTTTCAGATGTATATGCAGTTAAAACTATATTATTTTGTCCTGATGGTGTTTTGAAAGGTTTAGAGGATTCTTGTGCTGGCGAAAAAAATGTTAAAGGCTATATAGAAATGTCTTCTATTGGTTATGAATCTTCTCAAGAAATTGCTAACGATATTATTCTCAACGGTGGTAGATATCTTGAAGCCTGTATGACTGGTACAAAAACTAGTGCTAACTTGGGGGCATTATTTATTTTAGCATCAGGAGATGAAGGTATATTTCAAGAGTGTTTAACATGCTTCCATGCAATTGCAGATAATACATATTTTCTTAGTGATGAAATAGGTGTCAGTTCACTATTCAGTATCACTCTTAGCATGTGTACTGGTACTGCTTATGCTGCTTTGGCTGAAGTTGCTGCTCTTGCAAATCGACTTAAGATTGACATGACTGATGTTTTGGCATTGCTTCGTATGAGAGGAATTGCATCCAAGCCACTTCTAGAAAAAGGAAGAAACATGATAAAAGGCGAATTTTTTAATGTTGAACATTCTTTAATAAACCAACAAAAGGACATGGATTTAGCCCTTGAATTGAGTAACGATTATAATCATCCTCTGCATATGGCAGCAGCTGCTAATGAAGTTTACAAACATGCTAAAATGCTGGGATATGGTGATCATGATGTTTCTGCTGTTTTTCGAGGTGTAAAGCATTAAAATGTGTTCATTCTATTTAGATTTTTGGCAATGGATTTTGTGTCGTGTCCTCGAATGCTTCTTACATTTATTATAGAATATAATTATTTTTCATATTTTCTAGACAGAAATTGTCCTAACCTGAAGTTTCTTGAAAAAATTTAATTTTCTTTGAAGTTTCTTTTGCCATGAATAAAATTGTAATTATGTACAAGATCTATGACTCTTATATGCTCTACTTATCTGTTTGAATTAATATTAATTTTTTCTATGTGTATCCATCTTTGCTGCTTTTATGTACATCACTGGATTTTGCTTTTCATGAATCTTATCAGAATGCTTACAGCGACTGCTAATAAATGGCTTAACTGCTGTGTTAGTGATGAAATGCTCTGCTTTTGATGGATTGTGTTATCAGTGGATTGGCAGTGCAGTATGTGTTTGGTATAAAATACTAATTTATCAAGCATGATAAATGCAGAACATGGCATTTTAGGGTGTTAATATTGGGTTTTCCTGTGTAAGTCAGTAACCATTACTATTTCTGATAATATATTCTAACATTTGTCATGTATTTGTAAATTCAAACAATATTAATGCTCATAACAATTATTTAATGACTTTTTTTAATATGATTTGCAATTATCAAGCTTTAAAATTTTGAAATATTTTTCGCCCAAGTGAGAATTTAATCAGTTTCATCAGTATTAACCTTGTGTGGGTTCTTTTACTGATCGGTGTATTCGAATTGGTAAAAAAAGTAACAGTCGGTTTTTTGTTCACCTATTTATTTTTCTCTTCTACGGGACACATCACAAAAAACGAATAAATTATGAAGATGTTAACAGATTGCAAAATCCATCGTCCAGCACAGTCTTTCTTCCTCCAACCACGTTTTTCTTGTCCCCCTGCTTTCTCGTTTCCGCTGCCTTCTTTCTGCCCGTCCAGTCTGGTCTCATCCTCTCGTGTCTCTCTATATATATGCTGCACCCGCTGCCAGATCCCCCATACATGGTCTTACCTGTTGCCAGGTTCTCCAATGTATGCCCGATCCATTGCCAGGTGTGGGTATTAGATCCTTACAATCAGCTTTCTTCTACTGTTATGTTTTCTCATCTTTATTCTCAAATCATGTGAAAATTGATTCTTGTAGTTATGAGGAGTTCTACTCAAATGTCAAATTTTTGGAATACACATAATGTTACATTTGTGTTTCAGGTTGTAAATATTTAGTCTAGTTATTATTAATTCGGTTACTTTAATTCAAATTGCTGTAGTATTCATTGTGCAAGTGTATAAGTGAATAAAAAAGTTAATGTATATAACAGGCAGTTAAAACAATTTTCCCAGACTGTTCCCAGATGTAATTTTACAACTTTGTTGCAGCCTTGAAATATTCCTCATATGAATTGGATATGTTTTTGTTGCATTATTGTGATGTATATATGAGGAAAAGGAAATTTTCTTTTTGAAGCAACTGCTATGAACTCTTCTAATGTTCATGCCTTTTGGAATTTGCAAAGCATTGAGTTTCACTGTGTGAAACAATTGAGTGTCGGGTTTAATAAGAAGTTCTGTTGCATCAGTTTCCTTTTTTTTTTATCTAGATTTATATTGTGTATTCATGGATCTTAAAACTAAATAATTCTTGCAAAATTTGCATTTCTGTGTGTAATATACTTAAGTATGCATAAATGACAGCAATTTTTTTTCTAAAGACTATTCATTTTTTAAAAATTAATTTTCATTTAATACTTTAGTTGTAGTTCTGTAATTTATGTGTCAGTACACTTAAGAGTTTGCTGTCAAAATGATGAAACATTTTGTTTAACTTGTAACACTAAATGCCAGATTGCATTATGTCTAAATTTTGTTTTTATTTTTAAAGTTAGCTATTATTTAGAAAAAATAATGTAATAATTAGTAATAAAACTTTGTATAAATTTTTTGGTTTCATTGTGGTTGAAATAAAACTTTCTCTTAAGCCTGTTCTAAACATGAAACATTTTTCAGAGTGAAAAACACAATTTTTGTAAAAACATGGTAACTTCTAATTATATATATATATTTCTGTTTATAATACAGTTCTTAAAAAACTTTAAACTATTCCATAAATAATAGTTTACAATCCTGTGTCATATTTTCATCCCAGGATTTCGGGTTTAGGACTGAAAAATTTATGAAAAATACTTTGATATTAGCATGGTTGAAATTACATAATAAAATTGAAAACATAATTAAAAAAATTAGTTTAATATAATTTATTACATCAAAACAAAACGTATTTCATTATGAAAAGCAAAAAATAGTACACAAGGAATTCATTAAAAATACTACAATTTGAATTCATTAAAAATTGATCCATTTGAAACAGAATAAAAAGCCCCTATTTTTTATTTTAATTGAAACACTGTATTTTTTTATGTTTAATATATTTTGAATTGATAACTGCATGGGTAAGACAGATTGGGGAAAGAAGATTTTTAAAATTAAAATTATGAAGTCTGAACTCTGAATTCCCCCCCCCCTCCCCGACAAACTTGCATATATCTGTAAACAACAAGTGCAAATGATAGGATGGATTTACATAAAAAATTTTCTACATATAATAACTCCCATACTTTACTTTAAAAAAAATCTTGTTTACATATGACACTAGAAATTAATCATTAAAACTAACTAATAAAATATACTCAAAAACAGTCTTCGATATTAAAAATAATAAATACATTGTATATATCACAGTTTAATAATATTGTCTTAGTTTCCTCAAAAAATGTCTTTTTGGAATATTTTTAACATATAAATAATACATTAATAAATAAATTAATTTTAATTGAAAATATAAATTTATATAATGAAAACAAAATTCCTAAATTTATCTCTGTAGATTAAAAAAAATGAAAAATTGAATAACTCGCTTATAAATGAGTTAATTCTCAATTTTTTAATATATTCTGAAGGAATTTTGAAAAAAAGGCCTTTTTCGATTATCCAAACAGCTTAACATTAGAACGTCGGTCGGTGTCAGTTTGACATGGGAGCCTGTTTACTTTGTTCCCCTTTCCGCAGGGAATTGAAAAGTGTTTCGTGACTTTTAATCATTTTCCTTGGTTATTACATAGGAAAAAGTTTTGTGGTTCTAGGTTAATTTGGAGTGATTTTCCAACTAAATATACCTAGAACGCGCGCGTCCGCTGGTGTCATTTCGACACCTAGGAAATTTATTTTAAAAAGCTGTCGTTTAGCAAAATATAGTACACTAATAAGGGAAGGGTACGACTAAGGAAATTCATTTTAGGACGAAATTTGGTGCAATAGAAGTACTCCTTTAGGGTATTCAACCCTCAATGTCTTTGCGCCAAATGGGGAATCAATTTGGAAAAAATAGCGTTCGAAATTCATCCTTAGCTTGTATACAATTAAGTTTCAGATACGTTCAGCGACGCCGTGGCATAGCTGTCAAGAGTTCGAATCGCACAATGAAATTCCCCCCCCCCAATTTATTTTTTTAATTAAATAAATTTATTAATTATTAAATTATATTTTATGCAATTATTTTGCATTTTATGAAGTAAAATAATTACATTAATTATAAATTTTTTATATTAATAAAAAATATTTTTAATGAAATATATAATAAATATATCACAAATGATATTTTATGTAAAAGTTGTATAGTGAGAAATACAATATATTATATATAATGTAACATAATCAATGAAATATATTATAAACAATTTTTAGTAATTAATATAATAAAAATGTTTTTATATGTTAATTTATAACTCGCTGGGATGAATTTGTAACTCATTCGATAGTACCAATTCCTTTCAGGGTTAAATAAGGTTCATTTATTATACATAGACACAGTTGATGAATGTATAAGTACTAAAGGCAGAACTAACCTTAGGATGTATTCCCGCGTGATGGTCCCACCAGTGTACTTGCAGTCTTAAAAACTCAACTCTCGGTTTCCCCACCAGAGGGAAACCGTGTAAGTACTCTAATCTGGTGGTGCCATCTATCAGTTATTTCGAAAGTAAATTTAACCATTGGTTACATTCTCCCCCTCTGGTATCGACGAGGAACCAGGAGTTTTTCGGACCTTTGGTGGACGGCCACGTTTACGAAGAGGAATAAGGGGTTTTACTCAGTCACTATTACAAGGAGTTAATGCAGATGTGTAGTAAACACCAAGAGGTACCCCCGGATTATCAAGACTAGCAATCTCGTAAGATGAAGGTGACCTTTGTGTTAAAATCACGTAGGGCCCGTCTCTGCGTGGCATTAGTTTTGCACTTCCTTGTGCAGCATTGCTCAGCAGATGTGATGCTACAAAGACATGTTCTCCAGGTTGATATGTTGGAGCAGCTTTTCTCTTTTTATCTGCGTAAAACTTTCTATTATCCTGTTGCCTTTCAATCACCTCTCTAATTTGAGTGGAAAACTTTGCAAATTTCTTGAGATAAGGAGTTATCTCTGGCACAAGTTTGTCGTTCTGGATGATGACTCGAATATCTTTTACAACTTCATTTGGAGTACGTAACTCTCTACCAAAATTCAGTGCTTCTCCCCCTGGTTCGAAGACATTTTGGAAGGATTCCAACAAGAGGTTAAGTTTCTCCTTCTGGACAGAAGTTAAACTTTCACCTTCCCCCTCTCTTTATTGGCAGGCGTTACTGGACATATTCTCAACCATGGACGGGGTGTGTCCAATTCTTTGCCAAACGAATACTTGTGGGTAGGATTATCCCAGAAGTACCAACAAGCATTCTTCACATCCAGAACTAGACCGGCAGAACTAAGGAAGTCTGTTCCTAGAAGAGTTCTATTTCCCTTTGCCTTTAGGAGAATGATAAATCTAATCAGGACTGATCTCCCCTCAATCTGTATCATCACTTGGGTTGTGAGAGCCTCACCTGTGGTCTGTTGACCATCTGCTCAGCTCATTGCTAACGTGGTTTCCTGGAAAAGAAGTCTTGGAATACCTGGTACATCTTTTCCCCAACAATTGATTGTGAAGATCCTGTGTCTGCACATACACGGCCTTTTTTCCCACAGAAAGTTATATCGATTAGAGTTAATCGAAGATTTTTAGTCTGAGCTGTGTAAGCACTAATGTGATTAGTTGCTATCTCTGTTCTTTGTGAGGAGTTGGGGGTACAGGTAGGGCATCTAGACATTATCACCCCTGGTTTCCACCAGACATAACATTTGAGAGGGGATATTTCATTTGGAACTTCATGATAATATTCCCTTTTAGGAAGTCGTTCAGGTTTCTTGGTTATGTGGCTGGAAAAATAGGTGAAGACTCCATGCTCAGTAATAATGAATTTCACTATTTTAAATCCGCTTCTCTTCGCGTACATCAACACGTATCAGGGTAGCTACACTTGTCAACAACTTCGTGTCGACACTTCGATCTTTAATTCACTTGACTTCTCACTTCCTATTACTTAGTTTTTTAACTAGCGTAAACCGAATTTATATAATATATCTTATTTACATAAATCACCCCTGGCTCTCGGTGAAGATTGGTTGAAATCAATAAATTGTTTTAAGGAAAAAGAGAAGTTAGGGAAAGACCGTATAGATCCGTTACACAGGTAGATGAATTTATAGCGACAACGTTAAGTATTAGTCAAAATATGAAAAATTTTCTAAAGGGGCGGCAGATTAGGTCCTTGCACGCAGGCGGCCGACACCCTAGGATCGGTCCTGAATGAGAGTTTTGTAAAAATGAAACAAGATGTGGGCTGACTGATATGAAAATGTACACTCCCTTCCGAAAGTTAAGCACGGAGAGGAAAAGGCTAATTTCTGGAAGCCAATCAGAATTGAAGAGGATGCAATTCGCTGCAGAGGTAGATAGAAGTATGCTAATATGTCAGGTAACAGCCAATCGTGCTTTTATGTCAAGAAATATGCAAAAAGAGCAGTCTTATAAGAAGCCAGCTTTATGAAGTTTTACAGAAGTTGATTGTAAGTGCTGATAAAAAGAATTTAAAAATTTCGTTCAATTTGTTTTTAAGACATACGTGTTTCTATGACTTCCAGAAAACAAATGGAAGAACGCTGACGTGCTGTGGGGCGCATTGAAGCAGGACAGTCGAACACAGATGTTGCTCTTTTCTTCGGCGTTCATCATTTTGTAATTTCACGTTAATGGAAACAATTCCAAACCACACAAACAGTTGTCCCAAGGCCCGTAGGCGGTCTCCCAAGGGTTATAACCCCCCGCGGAAGATCGATATATTGCTATTGTAGCCAAGCGGAATCACAGAGCGACCTCCTCTATGGTTACAGCGTCCATTGGTAAGGCTATATCTGCAGCTACTGTACGCCGAAAATTACATATGAATGAACTGTATGCCCGGGTACCTCGAGTTTGTTATCCTCTATCCGTACAATCAAGAGGGATACGATTAAAGTGGTGCAGGGAATATGGCAATTGGACTGTGTCTGACTGGGGCAATGTCATGTTTAATGATGAGTCAAGATTTTCTCTGGAGCCAGATGACAAGCGTATAAGGATATGGCGTAAACAAGGAACACGTAATCAGCCGCAAAACATCACACATTCCGAGGCGGAAGCATTATGGTGGGGGCAGGGATTTCATTAGGATACCGCATCGACCTGCACATCTTTAAATGGGGTTCTGTGACGGCTGTCCGATATCGAGATGAAGTCCTAGAACCCATTGGGAGATTGTACGCTGCAGCAGTTGGCTCTAGTTTTGTTTTAATGGACGATAACGCACGTCCCCATAAAACTGACATCGTCAATGACTACCTGGAGAGTGAAGGGATTGCGCGTATGGCGTGGGTAGCGTATTCGCCCTACCTTAATCCCATTGAAAATCTTTGGGATGCTCTCGGCTGCGCTGTATCCTCACGTTTCCAACCTCCAGCCACTCTTATTGAACTGGAAACTGCTCAAAAAGAAGAATGGAGAATGCTTAATTCTGCGGTGGTTGACCACCTAATTGAAAGTATGGTCAGAAGGTGTAAACTTTGCATACGGATGAGGGGGGATCACATACCGTATTAATGTCCTTTTTTTCATTTTATGCTGTTTATATTCCCTTTACACATAATTCTGTTTAAGTCTCCAGAATGACATTATCTGATAACTTACAAAAATTTAAATTTTTTTCATTTCTGAATATAATTATTGATTTTGTCTTATGTATAAGTATATGTACTGCTTTACTGCCAAATTTTGAGTCAATCAAAGCAGTATTTGTTGATTTTTTTGCATTTTACATCCTCGTGCTTAACTTTTGGAAGTAAATGTATATATTGGATATAAGGTCTACTATATTTGCAAATATGGAAATTGTATAATGTTCATGTTGGTAGAATGTCATATTTTTTGAATACGAATTGATCCAGTTTCCTTTCATGGCGTGAGTCCCTGAAACCTTTGCTGTTGTAGAAAAGATGTGTGGTTGCTGTCATAGAAAATAATGTCGTGTGAAGAATTATGATATGTAATTTTTTTTTATTAATACTTTAGTGAATAATCAAGGTTTTTTCCTTGGTTCTCGCCCGAATGGATGCACTATAGGGATGTTATGTGAAAGATACGTTGATCAGTAGTACCCTTTAGAGTAGTAAATGTTATAGATGCTAGTTCAATTAAAATTGATAAGTTAGTGAGTTAAAGTTTTAATGCAAGTGCATTGTTTTTGAGTGTTAAATGTTTAACGTAATTTCCATCAGGTCGTTTAGACACTAGGTTAAATCACGTTTTCTTCTCGGAGGGGATTGTGACTTATCTATACGCGTCTATGACTAACCCCTTGGGGACACTTCTGGGGCAATAATTTTACTAACCAACTTTCACCGAAAGAAGAAAGCGTGATTATGCAAATTAAGAATATTATATAAATTCTGTTTTCGCGAGTTTTGAGAGTTAGTTGGTGAGTGGAGGATCATGACTTTGTTAAGTACAAATCTGAGTTTATCTAAGAGAGGATCACTCGACGGTGATTAAATTCGAATAAAGATTGCATTCAAGACTTCAACTGTAGGACTCGACCTCATAAAAGAACAGGTATCGTGATCCTTGTTTAAATAAAGTTATATTATTAGTGCGTGACGTAGTTTATATTGAGCTTGTATAAGTCTTCGTGGAATCAGTTGAGGGTCCGTAATATTATCCCCAGGCAAACGGGTCTCACCTTCGCGCTCTACAAACTGATCAAATTTCTTAATTGGATTATTATTATACTTGCTTGATAATTTGGTGATAATAAAACAATTAGTGAATCATGTCTACTGATTATTCAGTTCTTCCCACACCTCTAGCCGGGTCCGAGTGTAGACAAGGGTGATCAGAGGGAATCAGGAACCAACAAGCATTGTAAGACTTTCTCGAATAGATACAGGGGTGTGAGGTCATTTATCAAAATGTCTGTCCAAATCTCATTAGACCTCCGTAATGATCCTTTTCCTTAATGAGGAAGAAATGGTATCGTATCCTAAGCTCTCTCCTGATACAAGTATGCAGATAATCAGTGTCCATGGAGAATCTCGACTAATCTGTAACAAGCATGATGCTCCAGTGAAGGTGATCCAGAGAGAGAGAGAGAAGCGTGTTGTCTGCACCATTATTAAAGACGCTCTCTTGTGTGCTGCAGTGAGCGAGAAACAAAGAAATTTTTGGAATACAGTCCTTTCTCGCGAAGCGTTCGGGCGACACACAGTAAACCATGAAACTCGAGTTCCAATAGTAGAATCCACCTAAGTAACAGCTGTATCAGTTTGATGTCACCATAACGAAAGTGCCAAATTCCCAATCCTCAATCGTGGTCTTGGATTTTGGTTCACCTTATCCAAGTCTTCTCAGTATGGATGATGTCCTGAAACTGTTTCCATAAATTGCAAACGGCACTGTGCGTTACATTGAGCTCAGCAGCAACCAGCGTTTATTTCTGGCCTGCGTCGTGTCTACAATCTTCCATTTCATCTCGCCGCCATACGTTCGTCGTTACCCATTTTACCTGACATCTTTCAAATTTACCCGACTCCTGGGAGAAATAGAATGAAAAAATGAATATAGGAAGAGTATGAACACACAAATCACCGACAACTCTTAGTGCCCTTATGTACCCTCTACAGTCTGATATCTGCAAGTATACGCTTAGGTATTCAACTCTGAATGTTTGCATAATTAGACCTTTGGTTTAATACTGTTTTGCAAAAATAAATATAACTTGCAAATTCTTTCAATTTTGCACACGAGTGTAGTAAATGAATAGACGTGATCTTGACGATAAAAATAAAACGTGATCTTGACTATAAAAGTACAATAAGTTCTAGAGGGACATTTTGTTAAAAAATTTCAGAAGCTCCTAGAAGGTTCTTTCCAGCCTGTATAAGAAACGATGAGGCAAAGCAACACAGTGATGATGAAGCTTGACATAGCTTGTGCGTTTCATTGGTCAAATGTGATTTTATGAATAGGGATATGTGCAGCTGTATCAACTTTAAATTAATATTATTGTGGATTTTACGTGTATTAATTGCTTTCTGTTAAGTAAATCTATTGTATTGAATAGTGAGTTTCAGAAACAATTACGATTTACTCAACAATAATTTAATTGTTTGGACCTTTCATGTATTTGAAAGATGATGTACCATATAACAATACACCGAAAATTGTTGCTTAACACTTTCATTTCGGTATGAAGACTCATGAGAAAAATAAACTTTTCTAATTTATTGCAGTAGTTTCAAAAAAAATTTCGTTTACTTTGAGTTCTTCTAGCTTTTCCATCATTAACTTAGACTTACAATAAATAATAAAATTACAGTTCTTTATCAGGAATACATTAGCAAGAGCAATATTCCAATAAGTATCTAATAAAAACAGGTAACTGGCAATTTATAAAATACTTCAGTTGATAATTATTATTTGAATGCAATCTGAATCTGCCGTAACTGCCTCAACAACTGACATCCAACGCAATAAAAAAACATAAAATGTTGAATAGTAATGCTTATTGAAAAAAAAAATAATTTTAAATAGTGACGAAAATCGAAGATCGATTTCTTTTTTTAAATCAAAAAAGGTAATTAGATATTCATAATTTAGTACTTAAAAAAATAAGTTAGTTATATATAATTTTGTGATAATAATTCCAAACATCAGTAGTATAAAGGCATTGTACTTTTCTATAGTATTTTTTTTACTGCACTTTATTCTTATTAATTCTATAAGTTTATGCCACAAAGAAGCACCGTGAAGAGGTACTGAAGCACATTAAAGCCTAGACACTAAAGTTTGTAGAGCTAAGGAGTCGTCCTCAGCATTTAACTGTGGTTCAGAATTACAAGGTCTGTCACCAATATTACTTAAGTTGTTTTGAAGTGCGACGTTAATAAAATCCATCCATCGGAGTTGTTGTAGTAGACATTTATTAAAAGTACCCGTTTTCAGCTAATATTAGCTCTTAAATGATTGCTTCAAAATGTGCTTTTTCTTCTAATCCTTTATTATTTTCAAATGCATCATGCAAGACAGTTTATTAATAAAAAAAAACATTTGATTTCTTCATTTATCGAAATTTGAAAAAAGGAAACAAATAACTACATATTGTATTGTTTTAACTAATGTCTTGTGTGGTCGGACCAGATCAGTGAAACTGTTGACTTTCATGAAGCCTGATACTAAAAGTGGATTATCATGGATATCTTTCTAGCCCAGATGAGGCTGAGTTGAAGCCTGTTCTAACTGGCATTTAGGGCAAACAGGAAACCTCTTATTGCCTCTAGAAAAAGTGAGACTTTTTAAGTGCTCCCTTTCAAGTCGGGACAGACAAGTGTTGGGCTGTTTGTCACAAGGAAGAGACAAAGAAAGCCCTGGTCTTTTACCTTTATATCATTTATGAAACGGAGGTTTTAACCATTTTTCTTTAATTTAGGCCTTTTGCCTAGAGAATAATTCTAAATACATGAGCTCAGGTGTCGAAGGGACAAGATGGTCTAGTCCCTCCTTTGCACAAGAGTGTCAGCCAATTCATTTCCGTAGATATTAAGATGGGACAGGATCCACTGAAAATGTCCTTTAGGAGATGAGCTTAACTTTTCGTAGTTTTTGAGGTGTTGAATTGAACTACGGCTGTCAGATAAAAACCAGAGGTCTTCGAAGTTACTTCTGCTCATGATTTTCTCTAGCCTCAAGTCAATTGCAATTAATTAGCTTCAAAAAACGGGACAAAAATCTGGGTTACGTTATACTGGGTTACATTGTAATTGTAGAAAATACCAGTATACAGGATTGTTATACAGAAATATATTAACTAATTGGTGCAATCCCTCCTTTAGATAAATAAAGTATGTAATACACAAGTTATCGTCTTAAGTTAAGTTAATGTCTTATTGATTATTAAAATAGAAAATCATGTGTTGAATAACATGTAATCTGATTTAAAAATCTGTTTCTTATCATTTATAAGTAATAAAGATATAAATCTGTACAAAAAAAAATTATGTACTACACTTTGTAAAAACATTAAGTAAATAATGAGTTTATCAGCTAAATCTAAAAAGGTACATTTCTAAATATAAAGAAGAATTTTTCAGCAATATTAAATTTTATTAATATAAAAATACTATTATATAAATAAATCTATTTCTCAACAGTTAATGCAAAGTAACAGAAAACATATAATAAAAATAAAAAGATTGCAATTATGTACAAAAAGACTTTTTAAACTGCTATTTCAGAGTTTTTTGAAACTTTTTTTATTAATTTATATAAATATTACTAAAAAAATTGAATCCTAACTAAATATTTTTACATATAATATAGCTAAATATTGAAAACTGAGACAGGCTCTGTAGGTCTTGACCCTCTGTGAGCTCTCTGTTGTGTCATTGAGAACCTAATTTATGTACCACCTAGTAACATTCTGTCTGTAATGCCCAGAGTATGAGTATCCAATTTGTGAAATTGTTTTTTAGTGCATTCTAGGAGTTTTGTAAGTTTGAGTAAGCTGATTGCTTTCAGGTTGAGGGAATACTTTTGTCTGCCTTAATTTTCATTTGTATGTTATTGCTGATTTATGTATTGTGAATGTCTAATTGTTTCTGTGTAATGTGGCTATAGACTTTTATTATTGATAAACAAATGTGTGTCTGGCATGCCTTTCTGAAACCTTTAGGATGCAACTGCAATTAAATAACCTAAAATTTTTCATATGTCATGAAATTAAATGTTCATGCGATTTTACCAGCTCTAAAACTTGTCCAGCTAATCCCCTCCCCCGATATCATACAATTAAGTATGATTGACTTCAAGAGCTGATATATTTTGATAAAAAAAGCCCTCTGATATCTGAAAGAAAGGTAGCCTTAAGGATTAATGTAAAAATGTTGGTTTTGAAATGGAGTCATAGTGACATGGAGCATTTAAAAAAGCACTTTCTGCAATTTTATTCCATATCAACTTGTTCTAGGTCTAAAAAGGGGCATTTTGGTTTTAAAATATTCTGTTTTATAACTGAATGTAATCTGGAGAAATTACGTTTCATTTAGCAGTAGTGATTTAACTTGAAAGTAATATAAAAGAAATTTTTGGATTATTATAAAAGGATTTAAAAATTAATTTAAGGAAACACAATAGTTCATCACATGAAATCTTTTGATGAACATGTTATTGAGCAGTTATATAAAATTGTTTCTTAAAACATTGCTTTGTGTATTCTTTTTTCTTTTAGCCAGTTGTATTAGGTTTTTTCTTCCAAAAAACATTTTTCTAGATAATTGAAACATTTTCATTTAATTTTTTTTATTGAATTACATAGTTATTCAAGATATATTTTTACCTCAGATTCATTAAGCAGTTATGTACTTGATAGTTGAATTAGAGAAACGTATTTTTTTTCTTTCCAAAGTAATTTTAATCATGTTTAAAAATGAATCGATTGTAGCTTTACACAGTGTGCCCTTGTATTTTTCCAGAGATGATCATTAATAAGTAGTTCTTGCATTTTATATATGAAAAAAGCCTTGTAAGTTTACTTCAATTTACAGTTTTCATTATACTTTTTTTTTTAGCTATGACTTTAAGAGTACATTCTTTTATTGTCAATATTTTCAAATGTTGTAAGAGTAAATAAGAAATCTTTCATTATATTTGATGTGTAAGCATTGCATCTTGAAACAGTTATGAAGATGTTTAATGAATTGGTTCTGAATTATGACCTATTCAATTTAAGAAATGCTCAATGTTGCTCCTTGTTTGTGCAAGGAGTTTTTGATGTGTAACATCTTTGCTCTCGGTTGTTGGTAATTTGTTGGAGTGATTTCGTGAAAAGTTACAGAAATGCATAACAGGAAGTCGGGAGAAGAGTGTGCTGTTTGATTTGACCAATTCAGCGCCTTGGGGGTGTCTCTTCGCTAGCCTCGTCTCAGTGTCCAACTTTAGTAGCAATTAGGGTCCCCATAGACAGAAATCCCAACTCTAAAGCAGTGAAAGCGCCCTCTTTTGGGTGGGGGGAATGGGCGTTTCTAAAGGAAAGGCCAAGTACTCGTGTAGTGCTGGTCTTAATGATCGAAGGTAAATAGTTCCTTCATAAAAGATAAATTGTATGCCTTTTTTTCTTAATTTTCTATATTTTCTCGACTTTGAAATAAACATTTTTTTTCCATGCTATTATTTTTCCAAATTTGCTATTATTTTTCAACTTTATTCCATTTTCTGATGATTATGTTCTGACAGCTGTCATGATGAAAGAAATTGGTATCACAGAATCATACAAGCCTCTTCTACAACAGTTGAGAAGATATTCTGTTCGTTTCCAAGTGCAATCCGAGCTCGAGGCAGGAAACCCCCTCTTTCCCATTCTATTTTTGTTCTTTGAGGGTCCAGTTTACAACCAGCTTTAAGACTATTTATATGACAACTGACCCCTCTTTTACTGCCCAACTCATGGTTCACGTACATAAAAACTAGCGGACATTCTAGTTATACAAAGAAACTGCTTTTTTTACGCTGTTTCATTTCTGTCTGAGGAACATCAGTTTTTCATTTGTTAGATCTACAATGATAATTAAATATCTTCAATGAGTACGAAATAAGGAATATTCCGAATTTTGTACAGTAATTAATTTTATAAAAATATCAGTTTTAGTTAATACAGAAACCTTTATATATATATATATTTCTATTCATTCAAAACAATTTTCTGCAATATTCCTCAATATTAAATTGCATCAAAATCCTTTTTTAAACAGTTTAGTAAAAAGAGAAATTAAAAAAAATAATAAAATGAATAGTGTAATGTGATTTAAATTCTCTTTCCTGAAATATTTCAGAACAGTTCTTTATTTCCGATTCTGTTCAATAGTTTTATTTAAAAATGTTTTAAGACATGTAACAAAAAAAAAATCTTATATAAATTTAATAAAGTGCAGTGGCATAACTACCAATGCACTAGGTGGTGCCGTGCACCGGGGCCTCGCGCCTCGACCACCAAGCAAGTCCAACTTGCGATAATTTCTCCCATAATTGAGATATAAATATAAAAGATTATTTCATAGCTCTGGGTATGGTTGGTCAATATATTGGGGACATATGTGAGGCAGAATGTTTATTTGAAAATGGACCAACAGAGTCATTTTGGTGGTCGCATACATTTCTCTGAATCAAACAGTTAAAAAAATTAAAGATTTCCTGCATTTTGCACTTTTTACCGTATATCGAAGGTGGTTCTGCTCTTTTTTTAAAAAAAAAACTATCACTCGCTTCCCATGATTTTGAGTGGCGATTTTAACGTTAACTTCAGTTTACCAGAAGCTGAGCCGCTCATAACTTTTCTAAAAGATGAACTCAAGCTCGAAATGAACACAAATCGAATGTTCGACAACTAACAGTGTACTGTTTTGACGCCGTTTTCAACAATTTGAAATCACAAGTATATGTGCCATACTTAGTTTTCATAAATCTATTGTCTCCGCTCTCCCAAATTGAACAAGAATAAATATTTTTGTTAAAAACTGCATTACTCCTTGTGTTAATTAAATAAAATTTCATTAAAGATATAATTATTCAATAGAAAATTATTTCCAGTCATACCATTCATTTTTTTCGGGATTAAAGTCACTATTGCGTATTTACCACGATAACAAGTCAGATGTTACACATATGCGACTACAGTAAGACTCGTTTCTTTTTCTTATACAGGTAAGCCTCCTACAACGCGGTACTTGTGCAACGCACGATTTCCCTAAAACGCATTTCAGATATAAGTATTTTTTTAAATAACTTTTTTCTGTTAATATCTACACG
>BMAO01021740.1:0-30798 GCA_019973975.1 Trichonephila clavata
TATATATATATATATGTAATAGACGAGGCCATTGAAATGTATCTTTATATGAGATTGATGAGGCAGTCCTGAGGTTAATCTTGTTTATTGTACACTGAACATGAAGACACACAGACGGATTCACAAATAAACACACATAACACAAACACAAAGCACAAAACAAGCTGCAGCGGACTACATGTTGAAGTAGACAAATACAGAAGCGAAAGAGAGAGTGGTCCCCAGGAATCTCGGTATTTAAAGGCTTCTCAAATCACATGATCTGAGTGGGTGGATAGTTGTAGTTTAAAAGACTCTCGTTAGGCGGCGGATTAACTTAATACTAAAACGTTGGTCCTAAAGGGATGGACCAAAGGTAATTAAAAGTTATTAAGAATAATTACTGGGGATTATTACATTTCCCCCCTCCGCAAGACACGTGTGTGCGCTGGGGCCCTTAGTACACACCCGTCTCCTACAGAGATATTAATTTTAAAATTTAAATTTAGATTAATATTTATTTTTAAATTTCCCTTCACTTTAACACATGAAAAGATTTGGAACAAGGAGAATATGTGGTTATAAAGTATGAAACAAATAGCATTAATAAATTACAAATATAAAATTGTACAATACAAAAATATCAAAATAAGATTATTAAATACTTGAAATACAATGAAAACAGAAAATAAATTTTAAAAATAATTGTAAATGACACCATCCTGTAAAAGTTTTAGTTGAAACAAATGAAGTTAGTTCTTTCTAGTTGCCTTGCCCAAGTTAGCTAGACTTTGCAAGGTTGAGACGTGTCCGGACACTTGAAGATGTAAATATGCTAGGCCAGAGGCCTCAGTAGAAGGCTGTTGTGTATCTCGTTTGGATATGTGAAACACCAACAGCTCCCTATGCACTGGGAAGCAGAGTTTAGAGGTGAGTCATATATTGGAATGGAAGTTGTCACAATATTGGGTTTTACAAGACAATGGTATGTAAAAGGAATTGTCCGTCGCAAATACTGCATGGAGATGATGGTTATGAAACAGTTATGTGCCACACCTTTCTAAATATGAATTCACAAAAATATAATTCCTAAAACACAAAAATAATTTCTTAAAAATTTATCTAAAAGTGTATATAAGAGCACTGAGGGTGAAAAGAAAACAAATTTAGGATGACCCACGCCTTGCACAATCTTTGAGACAAGTTTCCTTCTTATCGTGTATATGCAGCACAATAACTTCAAAAACAAAATTTCCCAAAACTGGAAATTGCAAGTCAACCAAAGAGATTTTTATTTTAAAACTATTTATAACTTTCTTTTATGTATTAATTTATTATGACAAAGGTATAAGTTTGGAGGCAATAGTATATTGACAATCAAAGGTGTAATTCCCTTGAGGTACTCACTATGCACAATCCTTACAAAACCCTTATTATTTATTCTAAATGTAAACATTGCTTATTTATTTATTAATTTTCTCAGCCTAAGTGCTCTCAAAACCACTATTATTTCAAACACATTAAAGTTGTTTCATTTTCATATCAAATAAATTGTTCATTCTAAAAAGAGTAAATCGAATAGAAACCAAAAATTTCTTAAAACCACATTAAACATATCCAATATAGTATCAACATAAAATTCTCAAAATAAAAATATCAAATCTTTGGTATTGATTCAGTAAAACACTGTAAAGTTATCAATTCTCATGTTAAATATAAAAACAAAAAATGATCAATATGAAATATATGCAGTTTACTTTCAAAACAAAACATAGCATTAAGTAAATTTATTCCGAAATTTCAAAAGGTAAAACCGAGATCCCTGGAAACGTTTTCAAAATGGTAATAACATTCACAATAATATATACGTAGAGTTCACTGCCCAATCAATTATATTTAAATGCAATCGAAAAATAAAAATTTGTTACACAATATTGAAAAAAACATTAAAATAAACCAAAAAACAGTACAATGGTGGTAGGGACCAAAGAATAATTTTTAAAAAAAACGATGGGGGTAAGACCCATAATATTGAAAGAAACACTCTGGGGTAAAACCAGACACATAAAAAAATTGTGGGGTAAGACCCGGCTTATAATAAAAAAATGCTGGGTAAGACCAGGCTTTAAATGAAAAAAATTATATTGGTACCACTACCCCATACACCATTTCCTATGGAAAACTTTAAAACTTAAATATTTTCAAAATATCTAAACCATAAATTAACATCATTGTAAGATTTGGATCAAAATAGATTATTAGAAATAACACTTTAGATTTGTTTGCAAATTATTAATATGCATATTAATTACGATATTGTTCTTAAACATTTTAAGATAAATTATTAAAAACCAATAATAAGAAAATATACACTCAATTTAGAATTTCCTAATAATTTCAAATGACAGAACAAAAATGCATTATTTATTGTATGGATTAATATTGCAATCTGCTTAAACACACTAATTAAAAATTTGCTGAGCGCACATTTAACCTTCACGTTTTAAAACATACACTTGTAGCACTTAAAAAGATTTGTAATCCAATCTGGCTTTTAACACATTGATGATAAAAACTTTTTCTTCTTTCACAACCTCGAGCACTTTGTAAATAATTTGAAAATTATTATTTTTTTTTCTTTCATATATTTTAACATCAAAATTGAAGTTTTTCGACGGAGTGGAAAAAGAAGGGAATTTCCCCGTTCCGAACACTCTAGCACATCCTATGATGAAAAAACACAAATCGGAAATTTTTTCCGTACAACGGAGAAGCAAAAGGGGAATCCCCGCATGTTGAACGTTAATCCTTTGTTCCTCCGGTAATCCTGCCAGGGCGTGGCAAGTGGTAACGAAGATTCTTTATTAGACATTCCCTGAAATATTTTATCCAACATTTTTATCTTGACTTACTAATTTCTTTCCCGCGTAGAACTAACCATCCTGGCGACTCTTGTAATAGACGAGGCCATTGAAATGTATTCTTTATATGAGATTGATGAGGCAGTCCTGAGGTTAATCTTGTTTATTGTACACTGAACATGAAGACACACAGACGGATTCACAAATAAACACACATAACACAAACACAAAGCACAAAACAAGCTGCAGCGGACTACATGTTGCAGTAGACAAATACAGAAGCGAAAGAGAGAGTGGTCCCCAGGAATCTCGGTATTTAAAGGCTTCTCAAATCACATGATCTGAGTGGGTGGATAGTTGTAGTTTAAAAGACTCTCGTTAGGCGGCGGATTAACTTAATACTAAAACGTTGGTCCTAAAGGGATGGACCAAAGGTAATTAAAAGTTATTAAGAATATAATTACTGGGGATTATTACATATATATATATATATATATATATATAACATTTTTACCATTAGAACTATCAGTCATATAGCAGCTGATCAAGGCTTAAGTCTCGAAGATGATGTAGTAAAATTTTTAAATAAAAATATTGTTTTTGGTAACTAAACTACAGCTTAATTAATTGAAAACTTAAAGTTTTAGCTTTTTTATTAGTTTTGTATTGAATTAAGCTCAGAATGACCACTTTTTTTTATTTATTTATTCGACACTTTTAAATAAAGTTGTAATTATAAGTTTCTTTTTTGTTGTACCATTGTATTTCATTTTCATTGTTCTAAGATATAAAAAATCTCCTTTTAACGATTTCCAAAAAAAAAAAAAAAAAGATGAAGTAAGTAACCATTAATTCAAAAATAAAAAAAAAATTAGTTTCCTTTAAAAAAAAAACATTTGAAATCATTTACACCTGTTTAAACACAAAAGAAGCTTAATTAATCTTTCAAATTCGATTGTCCTCGACAAAAAACGCCGTCCATCATCTTGAATTAACTCCCTCTTGATTTTTAATTAACTAATGAATTGTGATGAGATGAATGTGGAATAAGTGAGAGCTCTCAAAATTATTTATTAACTAACGGCTGGTTTCTAAATTAGACAGACCAAATTACTCTTGCAAATTGAATGCCTCCCTAAAGTAAAAAAAAAAATGAATAATATATTAGAGAATGAAGCAAATGGAGAGAGAAAGAGAGAGAATTCGAAAGCGCTTAGAAAAGACGTAAATTAATTATTCAGGATTTCCAAATCAATATTGGGTTCTTTATTAAATTTATTAACGCTTGAAAAAGCACTAAGGTAGTGTGACTGACTATTCGATATCTTTTATTTCACTTTATTCGCTTTTGCAACTCAGCAAAGGGCTAAAAAAGTAATGGAACGTTTTTAAAATAAATTAGTTGTTCGATATTGTTCTAAATTATTTTAATCTTTTAAATCTCTAAGGTTTCATGAATTTGGTTTCCTCCAGTATTTTAGAATCCTACTACGTTAGATAATTTTTAGCTATTCATACTGTCTATTTCTTTTGGGGCCTAAGGCTTTCTAATTCCCTTTCCATTGCACATACCTTATGATCAAACTTCATGAAAGATTCTTTGAGAGCAGCAAATATTGATCGAGCTCAAAATGACTAAGCTCTTTCCTGTGATGTAGATTCAAGATATGTGATAATTTTCAATAACTGTTAACTATTCCTTCCTTAATTTTTTCTGGCCCTCGAGCTTTCAGTATTTTTTACCCTCTCCAACACTTAAAGTACTGTTAGTAAAAGAGTTTTTCAATAATATTATATATTGAAAGCCTACTCCCACCAACACACACACCAGCATTTCTTCTGAACTTTTGCGCTTCCACATTATATATTCAAATTGGTATTTTAAATTATTAATGTTATCAAGCATGCGAACTGAATGATAATGCAGCGAAATTTGGCCTTGAAAGGACCATAGCGAAAGAAAACCACCTCTTGTGTCTTTATTAACAACACAGCATCGACTGCAACGCCTTTGCTGGGATTGTGAAAAAATTAGTTTAGACCCTTGGTGACTGGAAAAACGTTGCTCACAATTCTAGTAGGTAAAAACTGATGAGAAAAAATTTGAGTGACCCTATAAAGCCATAAACTCAAGTTGTCAGCAAGGAAGTGGGAGCAGTTACATAATGGTTTTTATTGTTTTTACGTGACAAGGAGTGGCAACTTACCGCATTATTACAATCGTGGACTGTTGTAGTCAGTGGCGTAAATTGCACCCCCGCAACCTCCACATCGCGTGGGGGGCAGCAGGATTTTAGGGGGCCCAAAGCCTCATTGACACCAAGTACATATTTAACCAATTCATACAGTATTAAAGGCAAAACCTGATTTTGCAGAGGGTTTATATTCTCCGTTATAAACCCCCTGGAGGGTACATACAGCATTCATACAGTATCAAAGGCAAACCTGATTTTGAAGGAGGGCTTAATATGATCCGTTACGCCACTGGATGTAGTGGCAGTATGGCTGAATATTTCATCAGGGAGACTTGCAACACTTGTTGAGACTATGTCTTGCTGAATTGCTGCACTCTGCTTGGCAAAAAGAGGTACCACATGGTATTAGTGAACTTTTCATGACTTTTGGGCATTTTAGTGTATATTGTATATGTTGCATGGTGTTATATCTCTGAAGCTCTTCAATTTGAATTATTACATTATTTTTAATAAACATTAAGATTTAGTAACCAAATATGCAATAACAGGGGCGGCTCTAGGGCCGGACAAACCGGACCCCAATCCAAAGCGGCAAATTTTAAGGGCAGCATTTGAATCGAATTTGAAAATTATCTTTTTTTTTTTGTTACAAAAAATGTAATATATTTTCTGAAATATTATTGAATGTGAATATTGTATTTCATTTAACGTATCTTATTTCCTTATTTTGTTCTATGCATGTATGTTTAATGTCAGTTTTTTTATGTTGAAACTTGAAAGGTTCGAGACAGGAGTGTATTTTAAATCATGAAATTCGACATGTTTACACACTTTCACTAGTAACTTTCTCCCCATCCCGAATGGGGTCACAACGGACATTCCTTTCCCTCATACTATCAAAAAGGGACTCAACTATCCAAAAGGGGACAGGGGAAATAAGAGATTTTGGTATATAGAGAGAGAGCCACAAGAGATGTTTTATTTTAGTCTTGATTGTATTTACTATAAGTTAAAATAAATGCTTGTGATTCCCACCATCAGCAGAATCTTTTTCGAAGAAATTGGCCTATTGAAATGGGCGATTTTCTCTCTTGCATATTACTTGTTTGAAATAATAACAAATAGGTAACTATGTGCTTTTTTCAATTTTTTTTTTTGCCTTTTTAATATATATATATATATATATATATATATATTATATATATATATACTGATTTTTGTTCGCAAGAATTATTCAAGTTTTATAGGTGTGTATTTATGTGAACAATTTATCTTTTTAATTATAATTTTTTGCTTTGAAGAGAGGGAGTCATTTTCCATTTTTGTCCGGGGCGGCAATAACTGCTAGAGTCGGCACTGACAATGAACATATTTTGGATCTTAAATTTTATTGTTATGTTTTTGTAGAACAGTTCTTCATAAATATCTGTTAGAATTACAAAGAAAAAAATGGATTTGTGTTTTGTGTTTGAATTCAATTATTATTTCTTAAATATCTTTCGCACGTGGTATTTAAAGAGTAAATTTTTATCTATCTATATAAATAAATAAAATTGAAGTGTCTGTTTGTAATTTCAAATTAGCAGTTTGTTACTAAATGCATTTAAAGGTATATACGGTACTTATATCAAAAATTCAATTTTTAAAATTTTTGTCTGTCTGTCTGTCTGTTTGTTCCAGCTAATCTCGGAAACGGCTGGTGCGATTTTAAAAATTCTTTCACTAATGGAAAGCTACATTAACGGGGAGTAACATAGGCTATATTTTATTCCCGTATTCTTACGGGAACGGAAACTATACGGGTGAACGTGAAACTGAATGCCAAGATGAACGCCAAACTGAACGCCAAGCTGAGCTAATGAAGTCGTTGTTTTGGTTACTGGCGACCGATGCTCTTCATGAGACATAATAGTGTTACGCGCACATGATAATACGCTGACACGTGCCATAATTTTTTTATGATAGTTATCTCACTGTTCAGTTAAGTAGAGCATCGGCTGTTTCGGATGCACTTTTAAAAATAATAAATCAAGGCTTCAAACAAAAAATTGATAAGTTTTACGGTTAGTTTTAATCCTTTCTTTTTTTTTTATTTACATTTTTTAGTCACATTTAAACAATAGTTATTATAATCCCAATCTATCTATATAAATAAATAAAATTGAGAAGTGTCTGTTTGTAATTTCAAATTAGCAGTTTGTTACTAAATGCATTTAAAGGTATATACGGTACTTATATCAAAAAATCAATTTTTAAAATTTTTGTCTGTCTGTCTGTTTGTTCCGTTGAATCTCGGAAACGGCTGGTGCGATTTTAAAAATTCTTTCACTAATGGAAAGCTACATTATCAGCGATTAACATAAGGTACATTTTATCTCCATATTCCTACGGGAACGGAAACTATGCGGGTAAAACCGTGGGACTTTGCTTCCCCACCAAGTTGGCGCAAAATTATGCATTTGGTGAATAATGGAAATTTTAATAATGGAAATTTTTCACATTTATTAACACAGGGAATTGAAACACAGTGTAATTTAGCATCTTTACAAAAAGCAATTTTTTAAATGGTTTTTTATTAAACGTATAACGTTTATTACGTTACGTTTGTTAAATGTCAAACTCAAAATTTGAGAAATATCGCCAAGTTGGCTAAGAAGTTCTCTATTCCGACAATCCCAGATATTTTAATGCAAATTTTCTACCACATTTTAAAGAGGGAAACGAAACAGTTTTAGCGAATTGCGCGCGTGATATTGAAAATTTTATGGTAATTGACAGTTTCATAAAATGTTTTGATTTTTCGAATGTTTATCACTTTGAATTTTTTTAAAAATCTAAGTATACAATATTCATATTTTGTACAAATTTTTCACTTATACTGAACTTAGATATTTTACGTGGAAGTATTACTTTAAAGATATACTAGATATTACTATGGAGGAAGCCATACAATGTCACTCGCCGAATAAAATTAGGGAGCCTTACGCAATACTTATTTCATCTCAGCCAGAGACTTCCAGTGACGCTAAGGTTCCGAAAGACACTAAATATAATGGGGGAAGTATATCAATTACTGGCTGGAAAAACAGTATTTTCTTAATATATCGCTCAAAAAATCCCTCACCAATAAAACAGTTAGAAGGGAGGTGTGTGTTAAGGTTGTCTAAGACATTACCTTTGATAAATGCTTCAAATCGTATGCCCAGCAAGAGTCGGGTAGATTACCCTTAACATAATCCTTCTCTTGTATTGTGTACATTGAATAACCTTTCAGGCTGTATTTTAAAATAATGGAAATGTATATTTAATCATTGTTCTAAATTTTAAGAAAATAGTATGTGTGTGATAAACGAATATATGTATTCTAACGATACGAATTTTAGTGAAATTTAAAAACATCTTTATATGGTAGTGCTTCTCAAACTTTCAATTTCTTGCGACCCAATTTTCAATCATATTTTTCATCGTAACAATGTATCGGATTCAAAAATAATGTACTTTGACATAAAGCTACACAATACTACTTTAATTATAAACCGTGCAAATTATCAAGATGAGTATTAAATTTTGTATATGACTATCCCACATGGTGTCTCTAGTAATTATTAAACTTGTTCTTAACATATTATTAATGAATTAAGGATCAAATACATTTTGCAGCACTGATACATTTATAAGTATATTATATCAGTGCAAATATGTATTTTGAATGTTTTTTACACTGCTGGCCACCGTAAATGCAACACCCTGAAGGAAGCACGCAAATAACATGAAATTTACAACATGGATCAGCGGAGGTGATATATGCAAATGATTAGAATTTCAGCGCAGACACACATCACGCACGCCTGTGGCGCCACCTCAAAGCTCTATTTAAGGCTTGGAGATTTCGAAGATTTCAAGTTCGACAATTGTGTTTTTCTCTTGTGGTTTTTTCAAAATGCGATCAGTTATGCCTCGTAGAAAACAGCGATCAGCTTTTGATCAAGTATCCGAGTTCGACAGAGGAAGGATAGTGGCCTACCGATATTGTGGATTATCTTTCAGGGAAATCGGTAGTCGTGTTGGACGAAACCAAACAACTGTAATGCGGATATGTAACCGTTGGATGCAGGAGGGTACGACGGACCGACGTGGTCGATCGCATCCACCTCAGTGCATCACTTCACGTGAGAACAGGCAAATTGTGCGCATGGCAGTGACGGATCGCTCAGTCACATCACGAACCATAGCACAGCACAATGAGTCTGTAACGCATTATTCAGTGTCTGCGCGTACCATTCGACGCCGTTTACAGCAGAGTGGTCTGTCCGCAAGACGCCTACTGCTTGGTATACCCTGACGCAGAGCCGCAGACGTCTCCGCCGCCAATGGTGCGATGAAAGAAGGATGTGGGCGGCAGAATGGAATGAAGTTGTCTTTACTGACGAGTCACGCATCTGTCTGCAGCACCACGATGGTCGGATTCGAGTCTGGAGATACCGTGGAGAGAGGATGCTGAACAGCTGCGTTATGCACCGTCACACTGGTCCTGCACCGGGTATTATGGTATGGGGCGGTATTGGATATCACTCTCGCACTCCTCTAGTACGCATTGCCGCTACTTTAAACAGCCAGCGCTGGTGTTGGAGCCAGTTGTCCTTCCTTACCTTCAGGGCTTGGCCACAGCCATATTTCAACAGGATAATGCGCAATCACACGTGGCACGCATTGTCCAAAGGTTCTTCGTCAATCACCAGATTGAATTGCTTCCCATGCCGGCTCGCTCTCCGGATCTTTCGCCGATAGAAAATATGGGGTCCATGGTTGCTCAACGATTTGCCCAGATTACACCCCCAGCTGCCACACTAGATAAACTTTGGCAACGTGTGGAAGCTTCTTGGTCTGCTGTACCCCAAGAACACATCCAAAGTCTCTTTGAATCAATCCCGAGGCGTGTGGCAGGGGTGATCTCCAACAATGGCGGCTACTCTGGCTACTGATTCTGGTAGGAACCACACTTCACAGAAGTCTATAAATTTAATCATTTGATACTTGGTCAACATGTTATCTACAAAATAAATTTTGTTGTGCTCTCTCTTGTCTTTCTTGGTGTTGCATTTACGGTGGACAGCAGTGTATATGTATTTTTTTAGTCAGAATGTATTTTTTTTTTTTTTGCTTCCTTTCAGTAAATTAATGATTATTTTTTTTAAATCTTTTATTTCCGACTTTTTCATATGCTCGCGCCCCCCTGATAGTATAATTACGCCCCTCTAGGGGGCCGTTCCCCACAGTTTGAGAAACGCTGTTATATGGAATGAGTTCTAAATTTGAGTTCGGCGTTTTGACATAAAGCAAAATATCAACGTAAAAGATATTTAATTCACATCATATTTACTTTTGCGTACACAAAGCTGGGGTTTGGGAGTTCAAAAACCCCCTCCCTTAGACCAACAGATTTTTAATTCTTTGCATGAAGAATGTAACCCCTTCCATGAAAGTAGCCTGTATACGCCAATGCACATGTATACACCATTAACTCTTAAATATTCAATGTATGATTTGATAGAAATTCATTGGTATGTGGCACTCTCGAGGATAGTATTATTTTGAAGATAACTTTAAAAAAAATGAGTACAAACATACGTTGTTAAAAAACTAAAGTTTCACTACAGCAAAATTTGATTTCGGTTAAAAGTCCACATGTTTCTTCTTTTCATGAGCGCCAAAAGAATATCAGTTGAAACTTTTAGCTTTCAAGATATTAATGCAAAAAAAAAAAAAAAAAAAAAAGAGAAAATGCCTTTTTTTTCTTTCGAAAATAATACATCATACTTAAAGCAGATATTCTTGGTATCCTTCATATGAAATCTATTATGGTACAAAAAAGATTCTTGCTTTGACGGATATTGAATAAAAAATTTATTTAAAAAAAAAATAGAAAATGTGTTGCCAAAGGAGAGAGAGCGACTGACCCAAAGGGCTAGTGTAGTAGGTCTTTGAACCAAACCTATTACAGTCATCTTTCAAACAAGAATGAGTGATCGACGTTGTTATGGTTACAGTACCTCACAACAGTGATTATAGATAGCGAATGGAAGAAGTGATATATTTATATAAATATAAGGCTGTCTATGATTCAAATATCCTGCTGTTTGTAAAAGGTCGTACGGGTTTTGAATAGTAAATACGTTCGAGGGCGTTTCTTTGCATTTTGTGTGTGTGTGTGATAGTTGCATATAAATAAGTTAAAATACTTTATAAGAGTAAAATGTTGTTTTGAGGAAATTGATTGATGTGTAAAAGCTTAATATAATATATGAAATTTTTTAATTTAATGAAGGTGCGAAAAAACTCTCTTTAAAAAATTAAGACCCCTTCTATTGGCTCTTATGAATTCACGTAAAACCTGTGATAGTTTTATTTTTCTTCTCAACCCTAAACTAGTGCTTCTATTTAAATGCAGTAAAGTAAATTCAAATGAGCAAGAAATAACTAAGGTTTCAGTGAAATTTTACATTTTTCTCCGATATTTTTTTAAAAAAATTTCTAAATATTTTTGAATATAGAGTGAAAAGTGTTTAACATAAAACAGAGAGGACTGAAATATTTTTTCGTGTTAAAAGAATTCAGTGCTTAGTGTTAAAAGATATTGCAAAAAATATCATACATTCAACAAAATTAAGTTTGTTTGGGTACATTTTATTTTCAAAGATACGCATATATGCATGTATTTAATGAAGATCAATGAAACAAAAGTATTCACAATTAAATTTAATACAAAATTTTTAAGACTGTGAAAAACAAAATATATTTATTGAATTTTTGGAAAATAATCTGATATTTTTCTTTGCAATACCTTTTTTTTTCAATCCCTACTTTAGTTCACACTCTCTCTATATTTATCTTGTTCAAATTCTCAATCGTTAATAAAATGCATTTTAAAGCACTCAATTGAGCTGAAATTTTGCATACACGCTTATTTTAGATGACAATACAGTAATTTAATTACAGTTAATAAAAATGAATTGATTAAAACTAATTATTCAAAGAATTACAAATACATTTACGTTGGCATCATTTTTGGCGACTTAGCGATCATTTTGGTGACTCATGTCAAAACTTGAATAGGTTTTTTTCTCACATTTTAAAGTGCTCATTTGAGCTGAAATTTTCTATATACTATTGTTTTAGATAACAATACGATAATTTTAATTATAATTAATTAAAATTATTGATTGAAATTAATTATTTAAAGAATTACAGATACAGCCACGTTGGCTTCATTTTTAGCGACTTGGGTCAAAACTTTAAAACATTTTTTTTCTCGCGTTACAAAGCTGAACAGTTGAACTGAAATTTTATATACACGATTGTTTTACATGACAGTGCGATACTTTAATGATAACTAATAAAAATTAATTGCCACTTAATGTTGTGATTCTGTCATATCTATATACATATTTATATTAATTGTAACAAGTAACTAAAATAATTTTTTTTTTTTTTTGGTGATCTAAGAAGGAATTGATTTAAATTTTTTTTTATATATACTTGTTTAGTATTAACTTATCAACAAATTCTTCGATATCATCCATTTCGTTATTCATTTCACCATTCGAATTCGAGAATATGCGTCTGAATAACTGCGCATACTTTTCATGATGTATATAGGACCAGGAGCTGCATTATTCACTTCATTTTCATCACCGGAATCTGCATCAATGATATTTTTTGAGCTTTGAACAAACTCCAAAATATCTTTGTCATAGTTGGGGCTGAACACACATTATCATCATCTATTGCACCAAAATCTTCCAATGATGAACCTGCGTAGCTAGTGTTTTCTGTATTTTGTTCATTAGCATAAGAGAATTCTTTTCGTGTTAAGAGAAAAAAATGCATGAAAACACATAGTAATTTCTCGGGACCATTGTATTTTTTCGTGTAAGTCGATGTTTCGTTTTAAGTCTTTTTTCGCGTTAAACGTATTTCATTGTACACCTAAAAGTGGAATCAATCATTAAAATAGCCATAAAATAGTTCAAAAATCGTAAAAAAGGGAATTCGAATGAGTTAGTGTATATTAAAACGTCGCGTTATTAGGCGATCCAAGCGCTATTGATAATGAACCTCGTAATTTTAAACCGTGTTCAAGTGACGAGGACGATATCTAGTTGACATTTCCTTCTCCGAACTTCCACACACACCAAAATAGAATTTGAGAGAAATTTTTTTGTTTATCTTTTGCTGATTAGAATGTATTTTATTGCATTCAAATCGAGTAACTTATCTGGGCTTAAGGTATCCAACAATTTGCGATAAATTTTTTTTAAAAAATGGAGATATGGGGATTTTTTTTGTTGTTTTTAGATTTGTTTAGTACATTTTAAGAAAAATATTCTAAAAGTAAGAATAGAAAAAGAAATTATTATTACTAAAACGGGAAAAAATGGGTAAAAATTAACAAAAAATAACATAAACGGAGCCCATTCTGTACCAAAAGTTTATGAACAAATTTTCAATTTTTCAATTCTGATGTGTTGCTATGTTATTCATTTTTAAAATGACCCTCAGGATAAAAGATATTTTAATTTTTACAAAACTGGAGTACTTTATCTTAGTTATTATATTAAATTGCTTAAAAAAACAATGATTATATTAAATAAGGGACTGTAAAATTTGTAATAAAACAGCGATTGATAAATATGAAGGTTAAAACACTTACTATTATACAGAACATGCACAAAAAATTTCAGCTAATTATTTTCAGAACTTTTTTAGCAATTGCTGGCTGCTTTAGCATTAAAAAAACAAAAACATTTCTAGTAAAACGCGTTTTCAAGTACGGCATCTTTTTAAAAGAGTAATGGCATCTGCTTTTACTAAAACCCTTGTAGTTTTTGTTCTAGTGAACGGAAAATAATAAACATGGTATTTTTATAAAGCTAATAAGCTGGCATATAAAATAAAATCATAAAAGGAATTTGTCAATTTTTGGCAAAATTCACAATTTTAGAGTAGTCGGATACCTTAAGGAGAAAAATATAAATTCAATACGATTAACATGTGACTCTAATGAATGGAAATCCCTCACAATTTGACATATCTATTTTATACGCTCTAAACTCTTTATTCACATTGTTCATTAATTATTTCGGTGGTAAACATATGAATCGGTATATCTGCTTAACTGTTAATGCTATGTACAACAATCAAACATTGCAATGAGATATATAGAAAATTTTAAACAGTAGAAATATGTTACTTTTGTGTTATATATATTATTTCTTCAACTTTTCCTGAAGAACAATCACTTTTTAAATGTTCAACAAGATCATCAATTATAATTCACATTGTCGGAGCCTGAAGGTCGTGGATGTGGGAGGGTTCGAGGAAGTAGCAGACATGATCAATGAATAGCTAATTTTATTTAATCTTTACCACTTTATAAAAAACACTTTCGTAACTTAACTCTGGGAGCAATATCAAACCCCAACCCGTAATCGGATAACTAAATTATCTTCTTATCTGGAGTAGAAGCTCCTTGTATGATCCTTCTTGAAGCCCGATTGTACTCATATAGTCAGCTCCAAGTTTGGTTACTTCCTGGCGGAGTCTCCATCGCCTTTTTATTTTAAGATCGCAAACACCTCTCGCTGTTTGTTAACACTTAGACTTCAGCTTAACAATCAACGCTTAACCATTAATTCACACACTCAACGACAGGCACTTAAATAGCAGTTACATTTGCATAAAATCAAGTCTACGGAAAGCAGTTTTTAAATTAAAATTACAGTTAAAGAATATTTTACCCAAGAGGGTTTATAGAAGACCCGAATAGAACCCGTAACAACATTATTGACAGCAATACTTTTATATTTTCTAATATTTGTCTTTATTTTTTGTTAAATTTTAAAACGCTTTTTTTTTTTGGTGATTTGTGGTTGTATATATGGTTGTATATGTGGTTGTAATATTTTTATATAAGATTCTGATACATTAAGTTAAAAATATTTTTCAATTCGAAATATAAAAAATTTGCAAATTCAAACCATGTTGAAATAAATTTTAATAAATATAAATTGACTTTGAAAAATGGGTGTTGCATGAAGGTTCTTGCATTTGTGTCTTAAAGGTCTTCCAAAATAAATACAAATTAATAAGATTAAAATAAGATAGTTGGCAAGATTTCTGAAGATTCAGTACTTTTCTATCAGATTTGCTCAGTGTTAGCCAAAGAAGCATTGTGCAACACGAGTCGGAATTAAGTCATTGTTAAATGTACTTACAATGAAATTAAAAAACAATTTTGCCGTTGAAATTTAACTGCAATTTTTGTGTAATGCAATAACAATCATGTGGACCGCCATGTGAATTTTCTCTAATGCATAAATTTAACTCAATTTTTTTTTTTTTGCGTGCTATTTTCAACTTAAAAATATAACAAAAATACGGGGGATATTTTAAAGTTATCATTATTAGTAAAATAATCGGAATAGGAACTAGATATTTATATCTTGTTCCTAAGACTTCTCTAGACAGTCAACATCCAGAGTTAAGTATTTCTCCCAATGTTTCCTTAACTTTCGAATGCCTCTTGCGATACCTTCACCTCGAGTTGGTTGAAGAGGAGATCTTGGTAATCTTTGAGGTTCCCGAACGCAATAGAGATTGAGAAGCCATTAATCAGACTCCAAATTTTATTAATTAACTCACTTTTGTTAATTTAAGTGTTAAAAGTGAGAACGCGGCTATGCCGACAAGAATAAAGGAATAGTAAGAAATGATTGTACTTATTTGAAATAGTATATATATATATTATATATTGTGTGTGTGTGTGTGTGTGTTTGTGTTGTGTGTGTGTGTGTGTTTGTTGTGTGTTTAATACGACGATATTCGTTGAATGGTTCTTTAAACTGACATTGAAGAAACATTCTGAAGTTAATTAAATCTGTTTATTATACATCTTGAAAACATAAGTAAGACAAGGACGACACATAGATGCACGTAATCACAAATAGACACAACACACAATACACAAACACTAGCTGCAGCAGACTACATGATGACAAGATCAAGAACGAAAAGGCAGCGTAACGTGCACCGAGTTTTAAACTGCGTGAAGGTCGTACGACTCTTTATAACAGAATCGTGATGGATGCAAATGCGCGCGAGCAATTAGATACGATAAGATTATGCTGCGAGCAATTAGATTAAGATGCGAAAGAATAGAAATGATTTAACGGGTACAGTTAAAAGAGTTAGAAAAGTCATTACATATATATATATATATATATATCCAATGGGGCTGCAGACAATATCTGAAACTCACCAAAGAGATATCCTCCAATATCTTCTAATAAAATTTATAATTCTGGACTCTAATTCAGGAAAAAGCGACTATAATTCAGGAAGTCTCTGGTGTTGCTTGCTGAAACATGGAGGGGAATGTGTTCTTGTTTCAATTAAATTCTTGGGATTAGGCTCCTCATTTTCCCCCTTCACTCCCAGGGTGTTCTCCCTCAAAATTGGGGTGGAATAGAGCCAAATCGTACTGTCACCTGCATGGTGCTCAAAGCTACGGCTAACGACAGGCGTACAATATAGCCCGATGCCATGATGAATTTCGTGGGCCTCGATCTGACTACGTCAGACAGGTGGCATTAACAACAACAACAACAAACTATTATACTTCCGTCGGAACAAAAAGTGTCGAATTTTCTCTCATACCAACAAATTTGCCGTCAATGTTGAATTTCCTGAAATTGAATCCCAAGAATCAAGTTGGAACAGTGAAGCATGAAGGTGGAGGCATTCTTGCATCGGCGGGTAAATCAGCTTCAGGGTTAGGTAGTTTGGTATTTTTTGATGCTATTGTGAATCATGAGCTCTGTTTAAATATTTTCAAGGACAATTTGAAATTATCCGCCCAAAATTTGGATATTGTGGGTGATTTCATTTTTTAACAAGATAATGACACCAAGCGCACTGTTCTCAATATACGCCACTGGTGTTTCGTATAATTTTGAAAAAGCCTCCTAAATCACCTGATTTAAGCCTAGTAGAACATATTTCGTGAGAATTTGATTTAAAAAAAAAAGAAAATAGGGCATATAAAAGACAAAATGTGAAGTAAAAACAATAATCACAGAAGAATTGAGAAACATTGATGCAGAAATTACAAAAAACAGAGGAAATCTATACCAAGACGTTTAAAAGTTATTACTCAAATGTATCCTACTTATTAAATTACGGAAAAAATACAATATTAAAAACTATGTTGAGATTTTTTTGAAGTGTACGAAGACTTTTGTGATACACAGGATATATTTATATTAAAACTAAGCAAAGAGTATCATATATTTAGTTTTATTATTTATTTTATTCATGTAAAACTGCTTAACATAAACAATAGATTTTTTTTTATTTACAAAAATAAAAGGTTTGTATAATAGTATTAATTCATTATGGACATTGCATAATGTGTTATAAATACATTTATAACTTGATTCAAATATATTTAAAATGTATGACTTTTTGCAATTTAAAAATAATTCCTTAATTTTTTTTTTACAAGCACTATTTGAATTTTTTTTTTTTTTTTTTTTGTCTTTTGATAACATTTTAAAAATTGTATATTATTTTATTGAAATTTATGAAATTTTATAGAAGAATTTAATGCAATTCTCATATACAGCTATGCATAAAAGCATTGTAAAACATGTAAGACATTCCATGTAAAAATAGAAAAAATTATCAAATGTCATAGTTTTTACCATTCTTTAAAAATTAAACTAGTTTTGAACGTACAAATTCTATGAAATCTGTGTACTTTGAAATGAAGAATGCAAGGAAATTTTGCAATAATGAGACTATTCTCTTCATCTTCCCAATTTGAAACAAATAAAAAAGTTTAAGTTAGGTTTTATTTCGTTTTTGTTTCGATTTCATCAACTTTTTTCTCTTCTTTTTTACTACATGTTAGAAAAATTTAATAATTTAGCAACTTATTAATCAAAATATTTTTGATACATATTGTGAAATCATAATTTCATGTACTTGAAATGAAAATCTTTTGATTTTTTTTTAAATAGAGTCATATGGCTTAAGTCCTTTGATGTGCGTTTTATCAATTTTACTTGAAAAATCTGCGCACAAATTTTGTGTTTATTTGCTTTAAATATGATATTTTTATTAGCACAATGTAAATATTCGTGTATCAGTATTTAAATCTTTAATAATTAAACCATAAAACTGTTTTTAATTAGTATTAACAGTATTTAGATTCCTTACGTGGCCTAATATGTAATATTTTTATTGTGTTTTTTATGCCACTTGACCTTGACTGTGTCAGATCCAGGTTCACGAAATTTAGCATAGTAAGGGGCTAGATATATACGCATGTCTTTAACCGTAGTCTTGAACACCATGCAGGTGACATTACGATTTAGCTCGGTTTCACCCCAATTTTGAGGGAGAACACCCTGGGGTGGCAGGGGTTTCCCACCGCCTTCCACCAACCTCACTAGAGGACTTGCGGCTTGACAGCTACAAAACATGCATTTCAGAACATGTATAAAAAATTTCAAACCCATACCACAATTATTAAAAAAGCCTTAAGGTTTTGAATAACAGTAGATGTAAAAAAATTCAACATGGAGAAATATGAGTTTGAAGTTTTCATTCCATGAATACCATGATATATTATTCATCCAATAGTCTGAAACTTTTATGAAATGTTAATTAGTTTATTTGAAACTGCTTACAATAAAAAAATTGCACAAATGTAGAACAATTAAACAGTATACTTCCATAATAAATATATAGAAGAAAACGAATGAAAGATCCTTATTTCATAAAACTTTATCTTAATAATTATAAAAAAAATAAATACATACATTTCAGAGCTAATTCCAGGCTCAGAGATAATGCACAACATGTACAAAAGATGTTTGTGCCTTTATTTTTTATTTCTATGATTTTAAAAGCCTTCGCATATTAAATATTGTACACGAATGAAAGCAAAATCAAATAACAATTTATAGGTAAAATATATCAAAATATAAGAACTGCATATGTGCCTCTGTGAAAATAAATGTAAAATATTTTAATAATAAAAGTGTTGAATTTCACACACATGGGATATATACATATCACAAAAACAAATATATAAAAATGAGAGAGTTTTTTTATTCTTGCGAATTAGAATTTTAATTATCTGAGTTATCAAAATGAGATTTAGTATTTGTGCTTTGGGAGAATTCGTTTTGAAGTTTTAATTTCATTCATAATAATATCATAAAAAGCACGCACAACTTTTAAATCTTGACCAAATCCATTTGCTCTTCAATAAACATTCCACTAGCTAGAATTATTGCATGAAGTGCACGATTCTTTCTTGAAATGATTTATTACTGCATATATAATGTCAGTCTCACTTACGCGCTGTAGAAAAATAATTAACTCATTTTTTATCAGACTCTTTTCTAGCAGATAATCTAAAATGTGGGCGTGGTAGTTGCTGTCCAGCATCAAATATTGCTTTAGAACTTGATAAAAAATGTAGGTAAAGCTTTGAAATTTTGCAGGCATGTTTATAAAGATTTGAGGTATCAAATAAGCCAATAAAATTTTTTTCGACAGTTTAATGATTTTTAGGGTACCATATCGCCTTAAAATTATTACATTCATAAATAAAATTACTTAGCGAATTCAAATATTTTGCAATGAAGGATTGATGGATTCTTCAAAGTGGAATTGGAAACTTTCAGACTAAAGAGTTATAAGATTTGCAATAAGGGTTGTTGATACCATGTGTAGAAGCTTTGTTTATTTTGCAATAATGCTTTCTTTAACCTTCATTTCATTGTCCTTCATTTGAAAAATCTTCCGACAGTCGCGTGGCTTCTAAATCTGATTTCACCAACAAACGAAACGTAGAAAACAAACACTGTATGTTGCTCCAATCTTTCAGCTATAATTATTCACAATAAAGAAAAAGTTTTACAACTTTCTAATATAGCGAGACATAAAGAAAGTAACACTAAATAAGAAATCCTCCACACAAAAGATCCCTTGAATTGAAAAAAGTACACGAGAGCCAAATTCTTCAAATAAGAGTCACGTCCGAGAATAATGACGCCCAGCTAAACTTCGGAGAAACAAAGACACCATCTTCTACAGTGAAATTAAAAACAGAAGAAAAATAAATAAATAAGAAACAACTCTCGGAGAGAGCTTCGAACGTTCCACCTCAGAATGTTTTCACGGTCGCAGTTAGGGAATCCAATGAGCCAAACAAAGAGTAGTCTGGAAGCACCTCAAAAAGTTGTTGCCAAACCGGCTTTCTTAAAAACCTGAGCCTTTTTTTATGTAATACCGTGAGATTGAGTAGGCAATCCCACCCATGCAGATGATTACACCACGTGTTCGAACTGTCAAGTGTCTGTTGTCAAGCCAACTCTCAGAAACTGGAACGTGAATCTCCAAGTAAATCGTGAATGATAACTTTCTTATGTTTCCTTGTTTTTACACGAAGAGCTAAACACAGCAGGTGATTTCCTTATATGTTTTTGTATCGTGAGCTTAATACTTAAGGTCTGGAAATGAGGAAGATGATTTAAAACAATTAGGACTGGGCAGTCGAAAGTCATGTGAAAAAATACTGAGAATCCGAATACTTTATTAGAAATTATAATTTCTATTTTTAGCTCTTAGATTACTCACAAAAGTTACAAAAAGTTTTTAGAGAAAAATGCATGTCTGTACACATATATGAGCATTTACTAGATTATATTTGTCCGTTTTATTGTAAGAAATAACCAAAAATGTATCATATTTGTTATAATAAATAATACAAATATATATAAATGCATTTTAAATAAATTTCTAAGTTTCACAAAGGCGTGATACAAAGGCTAAATTTCATCGTATGTGTGATATTTCTTTCTAAATACAGCTAATATATCTCCAAGTTAACTATTACATTTCTCTGCATAAATCGAGAGGGGTATGAACACATTTTAGTTACCTTGAAACACACCATTAGTGAATGATTAAAAAAACTCCCAAAATGCTCTATTTACTATTATGTGTAAATAAAGCTTTCTTTCATGCTTTTGACTTGTTTGAGGCTTAGTGACCCCCATTTGTAAAACATAATTACACCTTTTATCAGCATTTTATTGTGTTCGATTTGTTCCCCTTGAGATACATATACCCTATGTGTGTGTGTATACATACATGTATGTTTATATACATAGGATATGGAATGAAGAACAATTGAATAAAAAATACCTTTCTAGTATCTTTGTTGTGCCGTTTTTCATTCTGATGATGACTGCAATTCTTTTAGGCATATACTCGTCGATAAGATACTAAGCGTTAGAAAACTATCTAGATTCCCCCCCCCCCAACTTTTCAATAGCTTCCCACAATTCACCAAGATTTGAATAAAGGCTGTAGTCAAGGGGCTATATATCTCTCTTGATATTATTACAAACCCGCTAGATGAAATTGGGATCACATGAACTAGATCAAGGGTGTCAAACTCAAAGGCTGACTTTGGCCAAATAAACAAGGTTTAATTTAAGGTGGGCCGCAAAGAAAATTAATGTTCATAGAAACGTAAATTTATTTTGAATAATGCATTGTAATAAACATATATCCAAGAACAAGAAATATTTAATATTTACGCCCTGACACTTGACATCTCTTCTCTGCTACCATCTTTCTTATTTCGAGAGAAATTTTAATATTTAATTATATATTATTGTATACCAATATACTGGCCGGGCCGCGAGTTTGACACTCATGATCTAGATTGTCCGGAAAGCAAGATCTGAGTGTAGAAAAATCATCGAGCCCTTGAGATACAATTCAGGAGAAATGCATGGTGCTTTGTCTTATTCAAAAACGAAGTAACAAGTCGAATGCCGGAGATAACAAATCGGAGCATATGATTGCCAGGGATTTTGCTGTAACATAAACTCGTGAGTGGCGATGTCAGATGAACCAGGAATCTTTTTTTAATCCATGTAAATAGTTCCCGAACGAGAGTGCCACCCCTGCAAATTAAAAGAGTACCTACCCTATCTTCTTGTACAGAATTCTGTACAAGAAAGAGAGGACTGATGGAATGCGTAGCACAATATAATGCTACTAATACAGGAGAAAAAAAATTGGCAGTTATAGAGACTGCCGATAGAAGTGAAAACTAAGAAGTTTTAGTATAAAATTTGAAATCTCATAATGTTTGAACTAAAATTATCAACATCAATCTGGTTTTCACATCTCTTGACACTCCGAGCAACAATTATATGAATGTTTATATGGTTTTTTATTATTCAAATATATTACGGGCTGTACAAAATCGTGACAAAATATAAATACAATTCAATTGAAATAACAATTAATATACAATCATATTATTTATGGATAGTATTTGTATTTACTTAAATTTCAATGTACTTGATTTTTAACGTTATTTAAATTGTTTGCATCATTGTCATCATTATTTTCAACAATACTTAGACTTTTTGTACTCTCAATTATTTCATTTTGTTCTAAAAAAGATATAATAGGCTAATGATAACTAAAGTAAGAAAGGAAAATGTTTGATTCAAATTTATCTAAGTATCACGTAAAAACCGCATCGATCGTCGTTTTATATTTTGTAGAACTGAGTTTTCGATCATTGGACATATTTAAATTAAGTGTTTCATTTAGAAATTCAATTAGTGGTAGATTTTTATCATCTGCAAATTTAATATTGAAGTCTCCACTTAAAATCATCGGTACATTATCAAATCTTTTTTCGAGTATTTCAGGACCTTCTTTTGTATAAATCATCAAATTTTCGAATAAAAATTGTTGTATCTGTCTCATAGATTTTCCAGGTGAAATATAAACGGCAACCATTAATATGTATTGTTTTATAAAATTTTTAATTTCAAAATCCACGATAAAAATATGATTGAACAACTGGAAGTCTGTTTTACCACGGTAGTAAGAAAACGTCTAAGCCGCTGTGAAATACTAATCCGGATTGCGTGATGCATTGCAGAGGTTAAATATTAGAAAATAAATAATACAAAATTTTCAAACGCCAGAATAAATACAAAATTTAAAATAATTTTAAATTATATAAAATTTTCAATCGCCAAAATAAATACGAGTATTTAAAATAATTTTCTGTTATTTATTTTTTATCTTAAAAATATTAGTATATTTATTTCGTATTCACACTATTGTACTGCGCAATGATTCTTCAATTAAACGATTCAAATAATATTCAAACAAAAACACTATTTTAACAATGCACAGTATGTACGCATTGAACTTTTCACTAAATCCATTCAATTTCACTTATAAGATATACACAGCCCTATACGTCAGCTGTATAGCTACAGATATACTACTATAAGCATGTCGGTGACGTGAGCGCACGAGATTTCATCCATCCAAAAAGTTTCTAAGGCGAATAGCACCAGTCAGAGCATGTCGGTGACGCGAACCCATAAAATTTTCCCCTACCAAAAAGTGCCCAACGCCGCTAAAGAAGTTTTCACTTCAAAAATTGAAGTATCCTTTTGGAATTGTTCCTATATTTTAAATAATGAAAAGAGAAGAAAACTTTTCTCAACCATTTTGTATCATTCTTTCTTTCTTTTCGTTCTCGAACATCAACAATTTTTCTGTTGCCATATATAGCAGTATAAATATAGATGCAATAAAAAAATTTTCAAAAGGAGCAACCAAACACGTTTTTTTTTTCAAATGGGTGACTACAGTTTCCGAACTTCTGAATCTTACCTCGTTTTTAGAACTATATATACAGAATCGCTACACATGAATTGTGTGTCTATTAATTTATAATCAGATATAAATACGAAAATGTTGACATTTGGGCTCTTATAAACCATTTTTAGAACGTTTATATATAGTCGCATTAATATTCAAGCACTCTTGCTTTTCATCTTTCTTGATAGCGAAGTTCCATTAATGTAATATTCATTATCGTTGCCGTGAATCTGCTTATGGATATCTATATTTTACCTTTAATGTATTTCATGAAGATTGTGCAAAAAATTATTATTTAAGTTCACTATTTAATATTTTGTTTCTGTACACGCTAGAATAGTCAAGATTATAGTAAAAATAATGAACACACTTTACCGTTATATATATATTTAATCCCCCTTTGAAAATAAACTCTTCCCAGCTTTTATTAATCTGAGAAATTTCTGCATTAACTATTGAAAATGCATCCTCTATAAAATATTTCGCTTACATATTCTTTTATTTATGAATTCTTGCGTTTCATTATTTTTTTAAATATATTTCTGCATCATTATTGATCTCCTTTTTTCTTCTTTCGAAATATATTGATTTTCATTAGTTAAGATTCCATTTTTTCCCCTAATATTGAGTAGAATTAAGTTTTCATGGTTAAATAAGATTTAAATAATATTTCACAGGTCTCTTCTTAAATTTAATTTTTTCGGTTTCAATAGGAGAAAAAAATAGTAATGGCTTTATAAATAAATTTATTTGGGATCTCAATAATAAAAAATCTTTTTCTTTAATTTAAAAAATTTTGCTGGAGAAGAAAATGTAGTAAAAAATGCATTTTCTCTTGAAATTATACGGTATTTTATAAATAATGTAATATTCCCCTAAAACGAATGAGTAATTTTAAGAATTCAAGCAATGACGGTTAATAAAAATTAATATGTGGTAGTATTTTCAAACAATAAATAAATCATAACTTATACAGTTCGCTCATTCCTTAAACAATTCTTTTATATAGTAAAAATTATTATTTGTTTATTTTGCCATTCTATTTATATATGTTTATGTTTTTCTCACTCAAATTTCCTTATTATTTGCATCTTTGTTCCTTTTGTGTAAAAAATTATTCATTTTTCAAATGATGCACAAGCAACCAAAGTAATTCTTATGGGCGAATGTAAATTACTTTAGGTAAATTTAACTTTTTATTAACATCAATACGTAACTGCTCTTGCTTTAATAACTATATACTGACTGTCCCAAGCAGCAGAACCGCTCTCTAGTGCGACCACCCATCTTCAGTAAGGGCCAAGTGAGGAATGAATGTGGGATTTGAAGAAGGAAAGGAAGTATCACTCTTTTTCTTCTTTCCCGCCGGCCGAAATGATTGACACTCAAACTTTTCTTTTTATTCAAGGATTATTTATTTTTTCATATCCGTTCGAAGCGCCTGTAGTGCGAGCCGCTGATTGGCTGTCTTTTTTTTTATGCAATTGCATGATTTCGAAATGAAATAGTTTAGTCAGTCTGTGTTCTGGCTCACGGCATGTAGCCGACGGCTGTGTTGTTTAGCTCTTTAAATGAATGTAAATTGTCCCCTAGATGTTAAAACCAAATAAAATGTTTTTGTTAAACATTTTTGAGAAGTTATTTCTCATGAACTCTCACAGATTGGGGGTTCGTAGCCGGGATTGAATTTTAGGGAAATCCCCGCAGATTAGTTTGTCGGCTCTGATATGCTTGCGTGAGAAAAAAACAGCCAACTGTCTCTCGGCTTTTAAGAAGCCGTTACGATTTTGTTCCGGGCTCCAGTTTTGCGGATTCCAGTATTGTTCCGGGCTCCAGTTTTGCGGATTCTAGTATTGTTCCGGGCTCCAGTTTTGCGGATTCCAGTTGTGTTCCGGGCTCCAGTGTTGCGGATTCCAGTTTCGTTCGGGTTCCAGTGTTCCGGATTCCAGTTTCGTTTCGGGCTTCATTCTCGCTCCGGCCCTGCAGTTTCCTCGTCTGGTTTTTTGTCCGGCACCGTTTCGCTTTTGTGCGTGTTCATCTATAGTCCTGCCTAGTGGACTCAAAAAGTTCAGTGATCTTGCTGTATTGCGTCAGTGACAGTCTCGTGTTTCGTCAGTGACAATCTCGTGTTTCGTTTTCACCAGTGTCCGGTGTATATTTCAAGAGTGGACTACCTGAAGAGTCAAGATAAGTACTGTTTTGATTTTCACCAAATTTTGATTTATGGTGCTATGCTTTTTTAGTTGTGAAAAGTGAATAATTTCAAATCGTTAACTTGATCAGTATTGTTGTTTCGATTATTGATATTTTTATTTGATCAATTTTAGAATAGATTTGGTAATAGTATTGATGTTTTTGAAAGTATTACATTACAGTGTTATATATTTTGTGATAATATGATATAATTCTTTTCATGCAAGTTTCGGTTGAATTTGATCAATTTTAGTATAGATTTAGTAATTTTATTGATATTTTTGGTTTTTTTTTAAAGTATTACAGTACTGTGTAATGTTTTGTGCTAATAGGATTTAATTCCTTTTCAAGTGAGTTCAGTTATTCTTAATCATTGTGTGTGTTAAGAAATGCTTAGAATGCTAATTTCAGGTTATTTGATAACAGAAAAAAGTACATTTTCTTTCTTTTAAAAAACGAAAGTAGATTTTATTTCTTTTGAAAACGAAAGTAGATTTTCTTTTTTTAAAACCGAAACTAGGTCCACAGTTGTGATTTAAAACCAGTGTTTATGAATAAATTATGATTTATCTTGTCAAATAAGAATGAAAGATCTTTATAGTAAGTGTTAGCTGTTGGTATAGTACCAGAGTTGAGTAAATCTTGTGATCCACACTGTTTGATAGTGCAGTACTAGGTAAGCATTGTGACTATTGTGTTGGTACTACATTGCACGTGCATATTGTTGAAAAGTGAACATAATCATATTACGTATAACATATTTGTGATTAATATCTCTTTAACGAGGTATGAGCCAATTAAATTCTAATTGTGTTTGAAAGGATAAAATTCACTGACTTGTGCATGAAGTCATTGCCTAACGCGCAGTCTAAATTTAACCTTGTTTTTTTTTTAAATCTTAAAAGTTGTTAGGGTGTAATTAAAAAGATTATAAACACCAGTGGTGTGCATAACAGTGCATAGTTCTTGTTTGTTATGGTAGATATTATTTTTCAATATAAAGGTAGTGTCTTTGAATGTTAGTATTGGATTTCTTTTTGTTTTTTTCCAATTATAAAAGTCAGTATTGATAATTTTTTAGAAGCTAATTATTACTAGTGCCTCATTAAGTACCGAACTCTTTCGTAATGGCATTTTTAGCGAAAGGTAAAAAGGCGGATCTGGTGAACGTCTGTGAAGAACTCGGTGAAAATGTTCCACCGAACAGCAGAGTTCCCGACATTAAGCACATAATTCTTGAAAGTAAGAATTTTAACGAAGAGGCAGTCCGAATTATGTTGGATAGAATAATCGGAGAAAGACTTGAAGAAGCAGAAGCTGAGCGTCAGCAACTTGAACATGAAGCTGAGCGGCAACGACTTGAACGTGAAGCTGAGCAGCAACGACTTGAACGTGAAGCTGAACAGCAACGACGTGAAGCTGAGCAGCAACGACTTGAACGTGAAGCTGAGCAGCGACGACTTGAACGTGAAGCTGAGGCTGAGCAGCGGCAAATTGAATTACAACGTTTAGAGATCCGACGTTTAGAATTGCAGGCAGCCCCAGCAGCCACGACGCCCCCTGGAAGAACTGAGGAGGTTCATCATAAGATCCCTTTGGCACAAATCACGCCTAAGTTTGATGAGAAGAAAGATGAGATGAGTCTTTTTCTCGTCAACTTTGAGAGGCGAGCTGAGATGGCCAGAGTACCAAGAGAAGAATGGGTAGTTTACCTACTCCATGTGATGCCTCCGGAGATCTCTAACATGTTGGCGAGGGAGACAGCTGAAAACGCGAATAACTACGACTATGTTAAGGAGCTGGTTTTGAAAAAGTACAAGTTGTCTGCAGAAAAACTTAAAACTCTATTTTACAGACATCAAAAGGACCCTGAAAAGACTTGGCGTAGTTTCGCCCACGAATTAAGTTGCTACTTTAGGGAATGGATTTCTACTCTAGAGATAACCACTTTTGAAGGCTTAGTAAACCTTTTTATTGCTGAGCGAATAAAGGCAAAAGCTCCTGAGGATATTAAAGATCATTTTTTTGGAGAGTGGCTCGAATTGAAACAGCCTGAAGAACTCGCCAATAAATTCGACGAATTTGAAAGCTTAAAAGATAGCTTAAGAAATAACCACCACGGTAGGAAACAGAATGAGAGTGGTCCCAGTTATAACGACAAATCAAGGTTCCAAGATAATCGCAGAAAACTTAGCGACAACCATGCAAGGTTTAGAGACAACCGTGGAAAATATAATGACAACCATGGTAGATCTACAGAGAATCACACGAGATTCTACGATAAACGTCAAACAAAGACTGAACCGGGAGGCAGAGGTTCCATGCCAGCCCAAAGCAAGACTTCTGGACAGAAGAATTTTCGTTGCTATGAGTGCGATTCTCCTGACCACCTAAGAAATGCATGTCCCGAATTAAGAAGAAGTCAAGGGAATGAGATCAACACGCACTCTGACACGCATCCTGTTCACATCGTCAATGAAGTACCAGAAGAAGCAATAGAATATCCAGATGTAGATTTGCAGAAGTTTACAAGACAGGTCAAGATAGGAGACTTTGTCGTCACAGCCTTATTGGATACAGGCAGTGTACGCAACCTCATACGTTTTGACGTCTACAAGAGGATGAATCCAAAAATTAAACTTTGGAGAGAATCAACGGTCCTGACCGGACTTGGTCAGGGACAAGTTAAAACACTTGGATCCTTCAGACATGTTGCGGAGATAGACGGACACGTTTGCCGTCTAGACTTTCAAGTTGTCCCCAGCGCAGCTCTTAAGTTTGAGGCAATCATTGGGTCAGCATTCCTCGCCCATGCTCCCTGTCCTTTTCATGAAGAAAAGGTGAAACCAGAATCTCCAGATTGGATTTTCAACATTTCGAAGAAAGAAGAGCAAGACGAGTTAGACCTGCGACACATTCAGAATGCTGAAATTGCCTGTCGCGTTGAAGACATGGTGTCTTCGTATCAACCAAAGAAGACGGAATCTACGGATGTATCAATGAAGATCATCCTTGAAGACGAAATACCAGTTTATCAAAGAGCTAGAAGACTCTCGTTTCCAGAACGACAAGAGGTCAATAAACAAATCGACGAATGGATCAGAGATGGAATCATTCGCCCTAGTTCGTCGGATTATGCTAGTCCGATAGTTTTAGTAAAGAAGAAAGACCACTCAACAAGACTCTGTGTGGACTATCGACAGTTGAACCGGATGCTGGTAAAGGACAGATTTCCACTTCCTTTAATCGAGGATGTACTAGATAGACTTCAAGAGGCTCGAGTATTCACAACCCTTGATCTGAAGAATGGCTTTTTCCACGTAAATGTTGACGAAGACAGCAAAAAATATACATCTTTCATTGTACCTGATGGGTAGTACGAATTTAATAAAGTCCCGTTTGGCCTAAGTACAAGCCCAGGAGTTTTCCAGAGATATGTAAATAGCATTTATAGACAACTAATAAGTGAAGGTACAGTAATAACTTATATGGATGACCTAATAATACCTTCTTTGGATGAAGCAGATGGTCTTAGAAAGCTGAAGAAAGTATTTGATTTGGCAGTGAAATATGGACTTGAATTCAAGTTTAAAAAGTGTCAGTTCCTGAAAAAAGAAGTTGAGTTTCTTGGGTACGTTGTGAAGGAAGGAACCATACGACCTTCAGATTCGAAGACTCAAGCAGTTAAGAATTACCCTACTCCTAAGACAGTTAAACAAGTACAAAGTTTTTTGGGTTTAACTAGTTACTTCCGGAAATTCATCCCAGGATATGCCGGTATCGCCAAACCATTGAGTGATCTACTTAGAAAAGATCATCCGTTTACGTTTGAAGCCGTACAGAAAGAAGCTTTTGAGAGGCTTAAGGAGACGCTGTCTGAAAGCCCTGTCCTAAGGATATTCAGGCAAGGTACAAGAACTGAGTTGCACACTGATGCGAGTAAATACGGCTACGGTGCCGTACTACTTCAAGAAGCTGATGACGGAATGTTGCATCCTGTCTATTATATGTCCCGAAAGACTAGCCCAGCCGAAGAAAAATACAGTAGTTATGAGCTGGAGGTCTTAGCCATTGTGCAAGCCCTCAAGAAGTTTAGGGTCTACCTTTTCGGCAATAAGTTCAAGATTGTGACAGACTGCTCCGCTTTTCAGATGACGATGAGCAAAAAAGACCTGGTTACACGTATCGCAAGATGGGCTTTCCTCTTAGAGGAATTCGAATACGAAATAGAACATAGAGCAGGACAAAAGATGCGACATGTTGATGCATTGAGCAGGTATCCTATAATGATAATTACCGATACTATCACAGCAAAATTAAGGATATCCCAAGAAAAGAACGACTACATCACAACTCTTAAGTCCTTATTGAACGAGGGCCAAGATCAAGAGTACTTCATGAAGAATAAGATCCTGTATAAGTACGAAAATGGCCGAGAATTAGTCGTAGTACCAGAAGGAATGCAGACAGAGCTGATCAAGATGGCTCACGAGAAAGGACATTTTGCAGTCGCCAAAACAACAGATATTGTGAAGCAAGAGTTTTACATTCCGAAATTGCAGTCTAAAGTGGAAAACACAATAGCGCATTGTATACCATGCATCCTTGCAAACAAGAAAACCGGCAAGAAAGAGGGGATGTTGCATCCAATTCCCAAAGAAGATACCCCTCTCCATACCTACCATGTAGACTTCATAGGACCAATGCCCTCGACAAACAAGAATTATCAGCATATTCTGACTGTCGTAGATGCGTTTTCGAAATTCGTGTGGCTCTATCCTACG
>BMAO01021741.1:0-23088 GCA_019973975.1 Trichonephila clavata
AAGCAAATGCAAAGAAAAAGTCACAGCATTTACATTTTAGTGTAAAATGAGAGCATAATCCATACATGGAATCCTCAAAAAGCTCTACTTTTTCAGCAAAACATTTTGGGCAGTAAAGTTGAGAAAATGCATCCACAATATGCTCAAGATCAATGATTCTGTTACCAAACAGAGGACCAGGCATTTCTTCTGCAGTTGACATGCTCTCATTTCCCAATTTTGAAGAACTAGCAGTGCATTCAAGAACAGGTGTTGAATTGCTGTTATTTTCGGGAAATTTTGTGTATTTATTTCCAAAAAATTGTCTCTTACGCTTTCTAGCAATACTTTTAACCATTTTCAAGCAAAAATAAAACAGAATAGAATTATTTTTTAACTTCTCTACGCTGTCGATTCTTTCAGTATGAAAATCAAATATATATGTAAACAAAGTCACTAAACAACAAATTTGATGCCAGTTTTCCTACATAAAAAAGGAAAAATGTATTTCCAAATACATTTATATTTATTCTCAAATATTCTATTTTAATTTCTGACAAAATATTTGTATATTAATTTTCATATTTCATGCCATATACCATGAAAGAGAAACGTAAACAAACAATTTGGGCCACTTCCGGTTAGCAGAAAGGCATTTCCGGTCAGAGAAATTCATGATCAAGTAATATTAAAAAAGCTGTAACTTGGCTTCTAATTAAGCTAGAAACAAAATTTTTACAGATTTAGAAAGATAAAAGATTGAATTTTAAAATTTGATCAAAAACGAAAATTCGATATTTTGACCGAAAATTGAGTTTTAAAGGTGTTCTGTCACCTTAAAAAAATGAATGCTGAAAATGTTCCAGCTATCACATCAGACAGCACAGAAACTGTTATTAAAGTGCTTCAAAAACGAAAACTTATTTCAAACAACATTTTATATGAGGATATGGAAGGGAGTAATGAAAAAATGTTTTAATAGAATTAAATTTATTGAATAAAGCTTTATTGAATTTTACTGTTTGTAAAAACTGAGGCCATTCTATCTCATTGGAGGCTTCTAAAAGATATGGAATTGTGTATTACCTGGAACTTTTTTGTAGTTTTTGCTCAAAAAAGCATGGTTTCTATACGTCAACTAAATTGAAGAATGAAAATAAACTTTTCCACTCAAATATCAGATTTGTATTTGCTTTCAGATCTATTGGAAGAGGTCGTTCAGCTGCAGAAACATTCTGTGAACTTATGAACTTGCCATCTCTACCTGAAAAACTCCATACTTAAACAGAATTGTTGCATCTTTTCTAACTTTAATTGTTTTCTTAATTTTCCTTCCCATCTTATTTTTCCCACCACCCACCAAACATGGCAAGTGTATTTAATAATGCTCAACAATAACTCAAGACAGGGGATTAAGACCTCATCTGAGATCATGTGCCCCATCAACCATTCTACTCTCTGATCGACTCTTTTAAATTTACCTGTGAATAAAAGGAATTACACGAATAAAAGGTAGCCGTGGCATTGCTGTTGCCTTAGATGGTTCATGGCAGAAAAGAGGATACCAGCCCCTCTCTGGTATTGTTACAGCTACGAGTGTCGATACTGTAAAAATTATTGATTTTGAAGTGTTTTGGAAACATTGTCGGTGCAAAACTACATTTAATTCTGTTCATGAACCATCATGTATTGCCAACTATATTGGACCAAGTGGAGGCTGGAAGTAAAAGGTGTAACGGCGATATTTGAAAGATCAGAAGCTCATTATGGCATTCGTTACACAAAATATTTAGGTAATGGAGATTCAAGAGGTTTTTCATCAATACTTGCCCTAAATCCTTGACACTCAAGTGGAAAAATTAGATTGTGTTGGGCACATCCAAAAGCGTATGGGTACCTTTTTTGGATCTCAAAATAAAAACAGAGGAAAAGTATTAAGTGATGGAAGAAGCTTAAGTGGACGCAACCGACTCACTGACATTTTAATTTCCAAAATTCAGAGGTATTATGGAATGACCATGAGAAAAAAGTATCAATTATTTACACAACATGAAAACTGCTGTTTGGGCTGTTTATTTCCATCTTTTATCTACAAATGAGAGCCCTCAACAAGAATTGTGTCCCTCGGGTACAAATTCAGAAAGCAAAAGCTGAATTTAACGAAAAGCATTATGATCATAAAAAAACATACCCATGTGCCATCTTCCCTCATGAATGAAATTAAGCCAATTTTTAGAGATTTAGCTGACCCTAGGTTATTTATAAAATGTCTACATGGAAAGACTCAAAACCTAATAATACCATAAGGTCAGTCATTCCAAAATCTACGTTTGGGAAGTTAAAAACTCTAAAATTAGGGGTAAATATGACAATTGCGCAATTCAATATGGGCCATGTAGCCAAATTAATCATTTTAAAACATTGTGTTATTGAATCAGGTTTTAATTGTGTGTCATGCTTTAAAAAATTAGATGCACGTAGGATTCGTGTAGACCGACGAAATCATTTTGAGATACAACAAAAAGGCTAGATTGCTAAAAATAACGAAAAAAGAAAATTAGAAGAATCTTTTGTAGAAGCAGAGGGCAAAGAAAATGTTTCATATGCTTCTGGAAAGTATTAAAAAAGGTAAATCGTCAAAAATTACAAATTTTTACTTTAAAGCCTGTTTTCTCAAAATGCAATATTTTTCCCTTTATGTACCTTTTTCTCGGAAACTGATTAATGTTTACTCAAATTTTCAGTAAGTATATTTTCAACATGCTTACACATTTTAATGGAGGGGATAAGATATATCTAGAAAATATTTTTTAGATAACTACTTTTTTAGCTAAATTTTAAGAAGAAAAAACATGAATTTCTTTTAAAAATACATAATTATTTTAATTTTTAGCAAAAAGACAAAACCCTCCATTAAAGTCTTATTTATAGTACATATAACATACTGTAAAAATTTCATCTATGGGAAGCAAGTAGTTTCTGAGAAAAAGGTACATAAACTTACGTAATTTAACATGGGGCTCCTATGGAACTGCCAGACCCCTTTAACAAATGATAACTGTGTTTTTACATCTTACAAAGTATCAAACTAAGCGTAATACATTGTAACGTAATGTTGAAGTGTTTAGTAGTGTACCTAACAATAGTCACAAATAAAAATTCCAGTTTTATAATTGGAACATTCCTCATGCAACACTCTTGGCCTTTACAGCACTGGATCCATTCTTCTGTTCAAAGGTTCATCTTCACAAGCAGGACATCTTATAACACCGTCCTTTGAAGTTGCTACGACTGGAATGTTTAGCCTGGATTTTATAGACTTAGGTCTACAGGAACAGTTTGAGTTTTTTACTCCCTTTTTAGCTTCACGAGCTTCTTTTCTCTGATTTTGAAAACTTCTTAATCTTCCTTCTGCTTTTCCCTTTGTTCTAACATTTCTTTGATGGATGTGCTTGTAAGAATGCCAGAGCTCAGTTTTTTTTGCTTTTTCTGTTTTTCTCTCATTATGTTATTTTAGGCAATTATATGAAATAAAAAACACTAACAGGCTTTTTTGGTGCATCGCAATCGGCATTTGCCATAAGTTCTGGTTCTTCTGGAGGGTTTATATGTTAGTTTTCTACTACCGCATCTGAGGATTAGCGCTATTATTCTCAGTTTCATCACCAACAGCATCATGGTTAGTAATTTTTACCGTAGTATAGTCATGTTCACTGAACACAAGAGGATTATGATGTTCGATCCATATTCTTTAAACCCTTTCAACGGCATTTCCAACTGTAGCTTATTTGAAGCAAGTGATGCCCAAACCTCACCAATATTTTTGTCTGTGATAGTTTGTTCTGGATGAGTGACTATAAAGTTGTCACATGCTTGGCTATAGTGAGTTTTTACCTGGTCAAAAAATGACACAACTAGGGGCTGGAGACGATGTGATGTGTGCGGCGGCAACACCCAAACATGATGATTTTTTACGCTCTGCAATATATGATAGCCTGCAAAGTTATATGAGTTTTGTGATTGTCAAAAATCAACAGAGTAGGCGATTCTTTGGTTGGTTTCACCTGAAGGTAAAAGTGCTTCAAAAAAGAGAAAAACGCCCTCATTGTTCCAGCCATTATCACTACAGTTGCCTACAGTTCCTGGTGGGGCTCTTTCTACTTGTTCAGGAAGCATTCGTTTTCTCGCAAAAAGTCAGAAAAGGTGGCAGGTAAAACCAGTAGCTTCAAAGCATCAATTTATTGTTACAATTTTTCCTCTTTAGGGAGAGGGGCTTAGCGGATGGCAAAAATGTTTTAATCTGGTCACCCCCTTTCGAAAGAAACCTTTTCCAATCCGATGCATCATTTAGGCCCAAAAGAGATGGAAGAGCAAGGTCGCGCGGACATACACACAGACAAACAAGTGTTCACAGGATTTAATAGAATGGATAACAATATTTAGTTTAATAAATTCCGAAACATGGGGCAAGATGACGATCTCGTCATCTTGCCCCAGACTTTCTATTTTAAAATATTCGTTCTCATTACCATGAAGGAAGGCAACTAATTGACATTTATTCATGATAAAAGATAGTATTTAAACCAAGTTACTCATAAATATTAAAGTGAAACATTATATCTTACCTGTATCTGTAGCAGAGCTTATTTACACATGCATAAATTTATATTGTGGCAGCAAAAAACAATCAAAGCTTCAAAAATAACACAAAAATGGTGATTTCAGCGTCTCTATACTATTGTTTAAAGAACGGCCAAAAGGAGAGCCAGTAGTGTTTATTTGATGCTGCTACCTAGTGGAATACGGAAACTTTAAGACATTTGCATCTTGCCCCGGTCTCCCCTACACAAATAGATATAAACCTAAGTATAACTAGCCAAGTTAGTAAGAAATATTAGTCACATTAGCACAATAGCAAACTCTTGGCCTTAGGAACCAAGATTCCAGGTTTAAATAAGTTTTTGAACATTACACCTGTAATTTGTCTATACACAGGACCATAGGTAAAGGAAAAAAACATTAAGGAAATGTAGTTATTAATAAATAATATGTTCAATATTATTAATAGAACGATAAAACTTTATGTACTACTAGTACTTACTAATATGGAGTTAAGTTATTTGTAATAATACTAGAAAATAAAACTTATTCATAAAAGTAAAATTAGTAAATTATGATAAAATAATAGTAAGTCTATATAAACACATTTAATAACCTTAAATACTGATATAAAATTAATGGAAAAAAAAGAATTCCAAAACTCTCTCTTGCGCAATTATTCTAAAATAAAATAAAGTATTACTAATTTTTGAAATATGTAGCGCTGTCTTTTAATTACTATATAACTAATTTCACATAAAACAAAATAAAATAAAATGAAAAAATAATGCAAAAATAAATTAAATTTTATCATTTCAGTAAGAGCTTTTAAAAATATAGCTGTAATGAAAATTAGGAGGATATCAATTTTCGATACAATGATTAGTAAAGCTTTTTAAAATTTAAAAATATATTAGATGTATCGCTAACTAATACATTATTACGATAAATATAGTTAAAAATATTTCTTTATGTAGAAATCGATAAATTAGAACTCCAATATGGCATTTTAAATATGTAAAATATTAAAAGCATCTCTTTAGTCATAAATATTACTATGTAATTTATAATCATTTATATACAATGATACATCTAAGTTAGTTTTTTTAAACGGATTATTATTAATTTTAACTAGGTTTAAGTAATCAGGATAAAAATTAATATTGGGGCTAAAGTTATTATTTTTACCAAAAACAGTTAGATCATCTATGTATCGAAATAAGTTATGCAGTTGAACGTCGTTTATCCGAATCAATTAGGTCCGGACACCATTCGGATACGCGATTGTTCGGATAACCAAAAACCGAATGCGACCCATGCAGTATATGATACTGGACAGTACACAGATAGTGAAAATCATCACATGTGGGAAACGTGCTTGAAGAGAGAGCAAAATAGGTGCAAAATTACCTAGACTGGGGAAAATAATCATTTAATTTTCGCTGTACCATTCTACACCTTCGTTTTTTCAATGAAATGTCTCTGATTCCCTTCAGCAGCATTAGTTGAGTAGGACAGCACTCTCATTGTCGTTCTTACTAATCCATAGCTGTCTCTAACGCAGAAAATCACGTCGGAATTGATGTACCCTTGCTACTTTCGTTGTTGTTGTCCTCATCTTCATCCGTTTAATCGTCGACAGGGTCGGATTCTTCTTACACGGAAGTCAGTATGTCGTCATTATTTAGCATTTGCAATCCACAGTCTTCTGCATCACATGCCATCTAGGTTTCTACATAAAAAAAGCACAGATGCTTTACCAACCATGCAACTGAAAATTCCCCAAATATCCCTCACCTTGGGTTTTCCCGTCACTTTTAGCCTCACAGAAACAAATGTTGAGAATTGCACTGTTCGAAAATGGATCCAGACTTTGGTTTGGATATTTGACGCTCCGAATAGTATACTTTCAGATAAACGACGTTAACTGTATTAATTATTAATAATATGATTAAATTCATAAAAATATAAATATAAATCAGCCAAACTATTGCTAGCAAGTCCACCTTGAGGTAGCATTTAGCTTGTTTACACAATGGGCCATTAAAATTAATGTAATTTTCTGTTAAGACAAAATCTATAGAGAATGTTTAATTTGTGGAAATTAATAGTAAGACAAACACACACATATATGTATGTTTGCGTGTGATATTTCACAGTCAACGTCAAAGAGCTTTTGTAAAATACAGCTTATTCAGCATCAAGCAGTCGATTCATCCATCGCTGAGAGAAAATCAACGCAAAGTGACCAGTTTGGATCTTTGAAATACTAATTGGACTTTATACTTATTTCCAGAACTGCTAAATAACACTTTTTAGTTAATGTTTTCGATTTGAAGGTCGGCAGTGTCTTTATAGAGACTGTAAAGTATAAAGAGCTATGAATAAAGTGTTATGTTTGGAATGCTTTTTCTGAGGAAGAATTAGATGTTTAATTTGAGACTCGAAGATGTTATGGAAAATAAAATTTAAATAGTAAATACGGGATTTTTAGATATAACTTAATATCCATATATATAGATATAATGAACCCCTTCAGTATCCTTTTAAATAATTCCCTGGTTTAGTCCTTCAGGATTAATGCTTTAAATTATTTTAACTTGCCTGCCCGCATGCTTGTCTAAAGCCGGTTAGGCATACGTCGATCGCGATCGACTGGTGTCCCACCAAGACATTTTGGGGTGACCGCTTAAAAATTTTACCGGTTAGTAATTATATACGAAAAATTCAAGATTATCTGGTTATACTCAAAATAAACCTTCTACTGACTACAACAACAAGACTAACTTTAGATAAAAAAAAAATGTTTTACTTTCTTAATGTATTTTGGATTGTTTCATAATAAATGTATCATGTGATATAATTATATTTGGGGTTATTATTATTAAGTTTGTCTCATGCGTGTTGCTATAAACGCGGTCTTAATAGTGTTTTTTTTTAAATTTTAGTTCTGTTTGTAAGTACACATATTCTGTACTTATTATTAAGTTACAATACCCTTTTTTCCTTACCTTACCACATCTACGACATTGGGCAGTAGCGTACACAAGAAGTTTTAAAGGGAAGGGCTTCGAGGGTTGAAGGTCTACCATTCTCGTATCATACCCAATACACAGTCAAACATAATTTTAGATTTTGTCGATTGTCGGGAACAAAAACAGCAAAAAATAAATTACTGATTAATAGTTAACGTTAATAAATAAAAAATTACTAATATCAATTACGTAATTACATTTTACATACTATATACATGAGACTATAATGAATCGGAAAAAATGAAGGTTTATGAGGGAGGGTCAGGACCCGTGGACCCTGTCCGCCCTTGTGTGTGTCACTGAAACTGGGTTGACCGCAACTCCTTGAAGAAAATTAGAAGTAGCCCACACCTGGAAAGTCTGCCCACCCCTGTTCAAAAGCGTGGGTCTGTAAAAGACTCTGTGTCTTAAGTGATTGCATATGCTGCCATTGGGTGCATGATTGAAATGCACTTCTCTGCTGTACCATTGGTATAATGAAGAGATACTATTATATTTTTTTAGATATTAAGTTTGCTGTGTGAGTTGTCAATGTCCTATTGCAGCTTCGAACACACCATCTTAAAAATATACTCCTGACCATATGTTGCCTATCGTGTTATTAACTACCTTGTTACGTGATATAAATGCACTTGGCCAACATGTGTTCTCAAAATCTCTTGTTATTTGAATAAACCTTATAACGAGTTCCTGAGAGACTGAGACGACAACCAGCAACATTGATTGAAGTGTGACAAAAATTTGAAAAAGCATGACTTTCTGTATCTGTTATCCAAGCCCTGTTTGACTAGTTAATGCATGTCACTGCCACACCTACATTAATTGTAAAATCGTTCCTTTATATATATATACACTCATGTCCATAAATTAAGGATAATGAAGTTCAGGCAAATAAAGAGACAAAAGCAAAACAAATTTGACTTATTTGTAAAGTCTATTTATTAAACAAAAGGTAAACAGCAAAAAAGATGTTATATGTTTGACATAATTAATAAAAATTACGATTTTTACTCTCTGGAAGCAAATTTGAAAAAAAGAACCTATTTACAAAAAACAGTATAAACATGGTTCGTATGATGGTTAATACGGGGTATGTCTCCCGGACGATGCAATACAGCCCTAACAACGCCTACGCATGCTGAGTATCAAATTATCAATCTGATCTTCGGGAATATTACACCACTCATCAAGCAATGCCCTCCGAAGTTCCGGTAGACAGGTGGGAGGGGTTTGACGGGCTGCATTTCATCGGCCAAGCATATCCACACATGCTCTATTGGATTCAAGTCCGGTGAGTATGCTGGCCAAACCATACGGGTGATATCCTCTGATTGAAGGCATTCGTATACAATGTTTCTATGGTGAGGACGGGCGTTGTCATCCATAAACAGAAATTAATCAACCATGGCGCCCTGAAACAAACGTACATTTTGTTCCAGAATGACATCCCGATAGATGTGGCCTGTCATCATTACACTCTGAACATGCAGGTCAGTTCAGGAACCAAGAATAATTCCTCCCCAAACGAGCCATCCTGCATCACCGTAACGGTGTCGTTCAATTGTGTTCCCTTGGTGGTAACGGGTACCTGACGCTCTCCATATGAAAGTCCGGTGAGAATCAGACTGCAAACTAAACCTGGACACGTCGAAAAACATCACACAAGATCACTGCTGCGGTGTCCACAATGCATGCTCTCTACTCCAGGTTAATCGTAGGAGACAGTGAGTTGCGGTAAGGAGAACACATCTGACAGGCCTACGAGCATATAGACCAATGTACCCTATGCGTCTGTACACGGTCTGCCTTGAAACTGTCGTACCGGTAGCTGTAGAGAGCTGACGAGATAGATCTGATGCTGTACTCCGTCTGTTTCTTTTGGCAGTAACTGCAAATACCGGTCTCATTCGGCGTTGTAACCTCTAAGGACTCTTAAATTGCAAATTTTTCAATTTTTTGAAAAAAAAATATACGTTAAAGCCTCAACATTTCTGAGCATTTTGATACCAAAATATTGTTGATACTGTAAAAATGTCCAAAGTTATTTGAGAAATAACTAGAGAAATTTAAACAAAATCCCTATCTCTTTCGTATCTTTTACTTCATTTTTCTCAAAACAACAAATTTTAGCTTGCGCGCAGAAATTCTCAGAAACTATATAAGATATCGATTTGAAATTTCATACACGTGTTTAAAATAGGGCTCTTCATAACTTATACTTCAATTTTCAAAAAAAAAATAATAAAATGTTTTTTATTTGAATTTGAATTTATTTTGTTCTTAAAATTTTAAAATATTCGTTGTAATTGTATTTAAAAAATATTTTTTTTCCTCTAAATTTTTTAAAAATTATTATAATTTCGAAAGTGAACATTTTTATACCAAGTAAAGTTAATTTTATTAATTTTGATCAATTTTGTACTTCAGAATCTTGCGCGCTGTAAAATACAAATTTTCAAATTTTTGAAAAATTTTCCAATTTTTATTTCCTTATAAATTATAAAAATTTTTCTCAAATTATCCGGAAATTTGAGAACGAATATAAATATATGTGATTATCATGTCATAAAAATTTCAAATGATTGTTTTGCTTTATTGCTAAGTTACATTGGTTTCAAGAAGGATATTTTTTTCGAGTACACAGATATATGTTAAGAGTCCTGAGACCCTTAAGGTATCAGACTACCCTAAAATTGTGAATTTTGTCAAAAATTAACAATTTTTTTTAAAGTTAATTTTAGGTCTTCTTATTATTTTTATAAAAATACCAAGTTTATTACTTTCCGTTTAATAGAACAAAAAGTACAAGTGATTTAGTAAAAGCAGCTGTTCAGTAAAAGCAGATTATGTAGCATATTTTTCTTAAAATGTACTAAACAAATCTGAAAAAAAAACATATCTCTATTTTTTTTCAAAAAAAGTTTTCAGAAGTAGTCGGAATCTTTAAAGGAGTTTAATAAGTCATAAAGCTTAAATAATATACTTCCTATTTTCTGTAACAGAAATTTATATGTACCATTTAAAAATATTTCAGAAATAAAATATTAGTAATATGCTACATAAATAAAGATTTTCAAAGTATATTATATTAATAACGATATGATTTAATGTAATGCATATTTTCAACTAATTTAAATAAAGTTACCTTGATTTAATGGGCACTTTCTAAATATCGGAGGGAGGAACTTTTTTTAAAATTAAAATTAAAAATTTATTTACAATTACCATGACATGAATTATTTCGTGTTTGGAATATATTTATAATGGAAATGAACATTTTATTAAAAATATATACGAAACACTCTTTTCACGAGTAAGATAATAACGTATTGTAAGATTTCAATAAAACATTATCATTTCAGATTGTGCATTAAATATGAGTTCATAAATATATATAATGGGAAATTATAGAATAATTCAATTCCCTGAGGCAAAACTTAGTTAAACTGGTAGCAGAAGGATTATATAGACTCTCAGTGACATTTTCTTTAAAACTTGATTAGTGTTTACTTATAGTTGATGATATCGTTCAAATAGAAAGAAAGTTTGGTAAAAATAATAAAATATTAAAAATAAAAAGAATAAACTTCATAAAAAATTGAAAAAAAACAAGAGTTAATTTTTATTTTTAAATGCATAAATATAAAATCAGGCTAGCAAAATACCATTAATAAAATACTTAAACCTAAATTTATTTATTATTAATTAAAGGCGGCGTTGTTCAAAAGAGTATAATCATTCAAATGCTTATTAAATGTTTATTTTTAATGCTTATACAGAAAAGGCAAAACTTTAATAAATTATCTAAGAAACTGTTTTGCATTTATGAGAATTGAAGACAACGTCTGAATAGAAGCTTATGAAAAATCTATATTTAAAATAGATGCATACGTGTATCACTACAAAACATGCATAGAAAAAACTACATTTCATTAATAATGAAATAATAACTTAGATTTTGAAATACATTTTTGAAAATTTGTGTATTTAATTAATATAATAAAATGAATTCAGCAATTTAATTACATTAATGCACTTAAAGTTAATTCAATTACATTAAAGTTTGTAAAATAAGTAAGAAAAATATATTTTAAGAATGCGAATATTTTTAATAATGTAAGTCTTTTCTTCTCATTAAAAAAACATAAAAATGTTTTATTTAATGATATTAATAGGTTATAATGACTCCAGAAATGCTCTTCAATATGAAATGATTCATTTTGAGAAAATATATTTGTTGTATCTAGGTTATTGGAAAAAAATGAAACAATATATTTATAAATATTTAATAATTTTGTAGAAAATAGTGATCGATATTACTATAAATAACAATTCGAAAGTATTGGCTTAAAAATTATAAAGTCTATTTCATTATAAAATAAGGATATGCAGAATATTATATATATTACTTCGATTATTTCCGAGGCTGGCTCATATATACAGCGGTTTTTCTTTTTATAAAAACAATACTTTACTTCTAAAATTGTATTGGTTTTGTTAGAATTTTTGGCGGACTTCACAACAGCTTCCATTTGAAAGCTAATCGTTTGAATCATTAACTTATTTTCTCTGAATTTTTTACGAAAGTGTTCATGACTATTATTAGATTCAGTAAGATGTTTATGATTTTTTTTCATATTTACATCAATAAAGGATACAATAATGTATTTTTCTTTGTGCATTTAATTACTACTAACTATAAAATCGCATTTCTTAAAGAAAAACCAATAATTTTAGAATAACGTAGTTTATGATATTGACAGCTCATTTAATACGCATTTTATTTTGTAGTATACTTTCATTATAGATATTTCTTTCTTATGAATATCTCATAATAGCGTTAATAAAAACCAATTTTTTTCTAGTTTAATTTTGAAATGATTTAATGTGGAATCCATCATATTTCTAATAAAAGAAATTATTAAAAACATAATAGTTCTTAAACATTTTTCGGAAGATATTTAAGATAATTTGACAACTAAAAAGAATATATGAAAAGAGTTATTAGTTTTTAATCTAGTCAAAGATAAATTCCTTTATTAAAAATATTTCTCTTTTATAGAAGGAAATAATTTTGTATGAAATGTTACAGTTTTCAATATTTTAAACGCAATCGCTCATACGAATTAACCTATTTTTTATAGGTAAATGCATAATATCTATAAATTTTTGAATTAAAAATTTGTATCTTCTGACTTTGATGAGTTTTAAGAACTTTCTTTTTCAAAATACAATAAATACTGAAAATTTCATATAATCATCTTAAATTGTTGTAGAGATATATAAATGTAAAGTTCGAAATTTATTTCTCCAAAATATGCATTACGGAAAAGAGTGAACCTTAAATTTTAAGGTGATGAAAGTTAAATGTATATAAGTATATTTCAGTATAAAACACTATCTAGACTAGAGCAGAACTTCGAAATAGAACCAAAGATTCGGAATACATAGTAATGATTAAGTTGAAAAATTAATAGATGAATTTATTCAAATCATAATTTAAATATCAGTTAAATATGTTTTAAAAAATAGATAAATTTCAAAGTTTTTATAAAAAAGTATACACAAGAAATGTTTCTGAGTGTTCAAGAGAACATCGTATTTACTTGATCTAAGGCGCCATCAATTCTAAGTCACCTCCCAAATTTTCAAGAAATTTTTTAAAAAAAATATATACATATAAAAATAGTTTAAAATGGTTTTTTGTTATCAGATATTAATAACGTATAAAAATTAAATTTAGAACAGATAAGAAATGAATTTAATTTACATTACGAGCTTCAAAAATTTTAGATACATGCTGAGCCTGCGATTACTGTGTGTCACAGTATATTGTTCATTTTTTCCCATCCATAGAAGTTTCCCACCTTTAATTTGAAGGTGTACCTGATTTTCAGTAGCATTACAGTGTGGGTTAGATTCGAATAAATACGGTAATTATTTTACGTGATATGCATTTTTAGGATTAATTATCTTTTTTAACCCTGAAATGTTAGCTACATTTTGGAAGAGATTGTAGTGAATGAAAGGGAAAATATTTCCTGAAACTGAAAAAAGACAATAGAGAGGAAGTGATAACAGATAAATTAGGAGAACAAGAGGAGTGTAATCCTGAATTTTAACATCAGTGTTTCAGGAGTACTACGGATATCAGAGTAAATTCCCAGAAGAGATTCTGAAAGTAGTATCTGAGGAATATCTGATCTATTAAGAGACTATCGTATAAAGATCAAAATACAAGTAAACATTTATAATAATATTTATCTGCTAGAATAAATGCACCTCAGGGTAAGTATATTCATTCCGCATATCCATTTTTATATTAATTACTGAAACCTTGAAAAACCAGATTATGATAAAAATCAAATTGCATTTTTTTTAATTACAAGTCAACCATATCCGAAATTTGTGGATAAAAAATTTAAATAATAATAAATGATATTAATTAAAATATTAGTAAATAAAAAATACTATTTCTATCATGATAACGCAAAAATAAATAATAAGATAAATGTGATGCAGAATAAAATTATAAATTTTATAATTTATCATCTTAAAACAAGAGATAATCCTACCAAGTGATTTATTTTTTTGCTATCAGGCTCTGTATGTTTATTTGTTTTGACAGAATACATAAGTTTTCAATAGCTGTTAAAAAAAGGATAAATCTTTGTGAATATTTGCTTAAATATTGTTAGTTAAGTGATTAAGTATGCCCTCTCTATGAAATACTGACTCCCATTCTGTAAAGATTAATAATAAATTGTTTGTGTAAATGAAGTAAATTAAAAAATATCCAAGCAATATATGTGAAAATCTTAAATGGAATAAGAAATGTAATGCATTGAACCCAATATTTTTTTTATTTTATTTTAAAAGCATTTTTATGCAATATACCCTTTTAATACTTATTTGCTTAGATACTTCCATTATTACAAAATTGTTACGAGAAGCCTTTTTAACAGCACGAAAAATAAGTGTAGTATAATGAATGGAGTAGAAACGGTTTCTTGAGAGAAAGTGAGGGATATAAGATATATGGAATGGTAGCAGATAAAGTACGAAATATTATTATCGAGAATTTAACATCTACCTTATCAAATTTTACAAACGTCAAAGGAATTTAACTAGACTTAATTAACAATAGAAAATGAATCATTCTTTCTTATTTTAAACTTTATTTTGTCAATAGATATAAAATAAAGTATATTCTATAAAGTCGGACTAATTTAAAAAAAAATATTTTCTTAGTGTTGTCTAGTATATATATATTTACATTAGAAGGAAAAACCAGCAACATAACTGTTTCTTAATTGTTTTTACAAATATAAAGAAGAAAGCAAAGTATTTAACACATCACTCAATAAGTAACAAAACTACAACTTATAGGCCGAATTGAATTTTATTTATCAAAATATTCTATCTTCAAAAGGGATGCATTCAGTCCAACCATATTTTAATTTTGTTAATACCTTTTTCGTAGAACGATTTGTTTTTGCTTTCAAAATGAGCTTCAACTTCAGCAATCCTTTCTTCATTTGAGCGAAACCTCTTTCCTGGGTGAGTGAATATTAACGTCGCATCTACACGAGGGCTTTTGGTGACGGACCTCATAAATTTAAACCATGGTTAAGTGACAAGGACTATAGCTGATCAAGTACCCACCTATCCTAAATACCACACCACACCAATGAGAGGACATTTGAGCTCTCAACAGATTTAATGTGCATCGCTCCCCTACACGTTGGGTCTCCAGTAGTTCTGGGTTCAAACTCATGACATGCCAGCGACGAGTCCGTTACTTTGAGCCCTAGGCTACCGCGCCTCTTTACTGGAAGCATTCTTTTTAGGTCTGCAAACAGCCGGGGTCAATGGGGGTCAGATCTGGACTGTACTGTGGGTGGGAAAGTAATTCAAAGCGTAATTATTTCAATTTGAGCATCATTTCCTTCGACTAGTGGCGTGAAGCGTTCTCATGGTGAAAAAGTCACTTTTTTCTTTTGCGTTTGAGAATGTTTTTACTTTATATTTTCATTCAGTTGATCCAATAAGGCCATGCAATATTCACTACTAATGGTTTTTCCTTTCTCGGGGTGGTCAATTAACAAAATTCCATGCGTATACCAAAATACGGAGGCCATAAATTTGCCAGCTGACGTTTGAGTTTTTTTGGTTGCTTTGGATATCTTTTACCAACGGCTGTCTACTCAGAGGACGATCCGGTTGTTTCCAGCACGTTGTAATGGATCCATGATTCACCCATTGCCACATATCAGAATTTTAAAAAAAACCTGTTTATTTTGCTTATACATCTCCAAACAGTGCTGTGAATCGTCGTTGTCACTGAAGCGCTTCCCACCAAGACTGTGTCTGAGGTACCGGAAAGGGTGGAAATCTTTAGAGGAGCAGGGTCGAAGCTGTATGGTACGTGATCCAAAACCTCCCTGCCAAAATATTCGATTACGCACTTAGTCGTTCGAGAAATTTGAGGCCTTGCGTTATCTGGAGGGGGGCAAAACACCTTTTGACAACATGCCACGCGGCTAAGGAGTGAAAGCGGTCGTGTACTCTTGGCTGTCGACCAGGCTACAGACTTCTTTGAAGAGGATTTTCAAAACTTAGTTTTGAGGTATGACACGTGCAATAATAAACTCGGCAACTATGTAGAAAAATAGGCAAAAGTATGTGCAATCCTAAAATAAAGGTTTTTTGGAAAAAAAAATTGTTGCTATTTTTTAAAAAACAATGGACCTTACTTAAAAATTAGCCTTCGTATCTGATGTTTTCTGGAACAACAGCAGAATTTGAGTGACCTGAGAGTTTAGCTTTGTTTGTGTCTGTGACCACGTTTTATGTCAACACACCACATCTTAAGCGTTGATGACAATGGATTAGAGTCAGGGTAACACATATACATTAATTGTTTTGCTTGAGCAGTGTTTTTACCCATAAAAACAATGCTAACTTAACACATGAAATTCTTTTTCATCCATGGTTTCTAAACAAACAAAAGTTATTTCACTAAAACCACTGTAACTTTTAAGCTAAGCAAAATATTATCAGGAAATTTCGTGTAGGTGTGTGCACACATACGGCTTGAAATATAGTGCTACTAAAATTATGCTTTAGAAAATAAGAAGGTATCGATATTTACACGTCAGGCCCGGGACTTATTGAGTGATGTGTTACAGTTGTTTTTAAGTAAATAAGATTCTGTTGTGAGATCTACCATATCTGGTAGCAATAAAAACTATAATCTGGCGGGAATTGAAATACTTGGGTGACAAAATCATCCTTATCATTTTATGTGTGAGTGCGATTTAAAAGCTACACCGTATTTCATAACTTGAGCCATTAACATTCATAGTGAGCCTACCTGATATATATATATATATTAATTAAAATAATTATTATTTACCTTAACAAAAAAATGCTGTAAATAAGCATTTTTTAACAATTATTTTTTTGCATAGTCCTCTCTCAAATTCTGACATTTCTTATTTTTTTTATTTTTTATTTTTATGTTAATGCCGCCGGTTGAAGTTTTAATTTCCCTTAGTTCCAACTTTTTTAAAAAAAGTGTTTCTTTGTTAAAAAAGACTGATAATCAAAATTTTAGGATAAAATAAGGTAAATTTAAAGACATTTGGATCAGGAAGAACATATAAGCTTTGAGTATGTGTTTGTGCCTTTCTCGAGAATATCTGCACTTATTCTAAAATTACTTGCAATTTTAAAATATTTAATGACATGTCAAATCCACTGCTAAGTTCGAGTCATTTTATTCATAAGAAATATGATTTTATTTTTAATAAAAAAATGCCTTAAGAATGATGAAGAAATATATTTACAATTTAAAATAGTTAAATTTGTGTCGATATCTTACAGTAAAAATTACAGTATTTCCTGTACTAAGAGATTAATTTTCTTTGTAGAAAACATCCCTATATTTTATAGTTTTAAATTTTGTTTCAAGACCATAGCATTTTAGTGATAGTTTTGTATTACGTGTACTTCTTTTTATGTTAAAATTTCTGTTTCCTGAACTTCCATCTCCACACGAAAAAAAAATTTTTTTTTATTAAAAGTATAATATAATTTAAATTAAAACCTGAAGCGCGATAAGACCTTCAGTTTTATTTACTATACAAAAACTAAGACATTTGTGACTATTCTACCTTTAATGAATACTTTTTTAATTTCTCTACTAGAAAAACATACGTTTTGTAGAACTATGTCAAAACCTTAGAATGCACAGATATCACTCTTTTGTTTAAAAATCAAAATTAAGCATTATAATTATTTTGGTTACCTAAAATACTCCGATGTTTTTAATTGAAATTATTTTATATTAACACAAAATCTATGGTTGAGTTATAAATTTTCTAAAAACCGTATTCTAAAAAACGTAAAATTGTTCATCTTTTATGTTTTTTTAAATAAACCTTTATAATACATTTATTTAAAAATAACTATTATTTTTGGTACTCACTTTCAGATATAAAAATAATTCAATACTCATACTAATCAAATAAGTGTAATCCATGGACTTCTGAACCTGAAATAAACTACTCTAGCAAAACCATGCTGCAAATAATAATAACATTTCATAGAAAATTTAGTTTACCTGGACTTTTCTACGAGTTGCGTTTTTTTAGCTTATCTATTTTATTTTAATAAAGGTTTTCTGGAATAAATGAACATGATCATATTTCTTTTTTTATTTCTAGGAAAAGTTTGCTTATTATTTTTCATAAGTCTTATTTGGTTTTGCCCCTCGACTCTTATTTATTTAAAATAAATTTTAAATATTAAAGGGATGTCGCGAGAAACCCTCCTCAAGTTTGCATTGATTTAAAAACAAAAGTACACATTTAATGATTGTCGCAAACAAAAAATAAAAACCAACAAACACTAGCATAATCATAACGTATGATATTTAATGAAATATAGTTATTAATTTCAAATTAAGCCCAATTTTTTTTTTCATCATCTATTATTTTTTTTCTCTGATAGTTCGCAAAAATGTTCCTTTTATTGCTTTTATTGGATATATTGCAAGAAAGTAAAGAACTTTATAAAAAGTTTTTTTTAAAATCTAATTTTTATCCACACAGTGTTTAGTTTTTTTCTTCTTTTTCTCTAAATTGATTTTAGTTACAACAGTTATAATTATAAGTAGATCATTATTGTTTACTGAATTTTATTTTTTCATAACAGATTGAAAGTACTATTAATTATAATCGGAATCTACAATTAATTATTCAGTATTCTTATAATTTCAATGTGAACACGTTGGTTCTCAGAAACAAATTTGATCACTGTATCTACCTTCATCTTTAATATTGCTTATATTGTAGGAAATTAATCATATCTATAAACATAAACTTCTGGTGCTGTTTAACTTTGGATATAAAATCATAATTTCAATTATACCTAAACAACTATATTTTGTTTTATTAGTCAATCCTACAGGTAGAGCTTCAAGAAACATCTTCAATGACAATAAATGTAATGCTAATGTATATGAGGATTTAAGGTCATACTAAATTTTCAATATTTGTAAGAGCGAAAAAACTGATAATTAATGTTGGTTTCTCAAGAAGGGCTAATTGTGTTTTAGTCAACTGTAATAGCTATCATACGGGAAGATGGATGTTTATATTTATTTGTTGTTGCAGTATGTACAAATTTCACACACAGACTATAATTATGTATATTAAACATTTCAAAGAACTGACGTGGTGCGCTTATCCGGTGGGAAAGAACCCGGGACCTTTGGATCCGCAACCGTGTAACTTAACCACTACACCAAGAAGATCACCATGGTGCGGAGGTTGTTACTGCCTTATATAGACTATATCACTGTTAGTATATAGTTTTTAATATTAGATTATGGGTCGTTGTTCTATTTCTTTTTTTTTTTAATAAATTCAATTAGTTTTTGTTATTTGTGCCGAATTTTCCATTTGAAGTAATTTTATATAAACTTAATTTTAATTAATTTGTTTGAGATTTCAGAAAGGAATATTAGCACTTATAATTTTCTCCTATTTTTAAACCAGCTTAATGAAGCTAAGTATTAAAAAAAAATCTCATTGTGATCAAATAATGAGCATTATATATTATTTCTGAACTTTTAACTTTTCCTAAAAAAAAAAAAAAATTCAAAAATTAAAGATAACGTTGTTCATAATCAATATTTTTGTTTTAAAAAGGAATAATATATTTCAAAAACTGTACAAAAATGAAACGAATAGCTGTCCAACAAATAGCAAAGAAGTGATTTGTCAAATTTATAGTTTAACTTTTTGAAAAAGTATACGGACATGAATAAACTTCTTAATTAGTCAATACATCACTTTTATCTCTTTTTTTCATTCAACGGCTTAAGGCAGAACAAAATGTAATGGCAAACGTATTTTATCAGCTTTATAAGTTTGGGTGTGTCTTCTGAAACTTGAGACATAGATGGATTAATAGATTTAAAAAGAAATTCAGGCGTGGTTATACTAGTAACGTTTTTCAACAGCAATTGTTTCAAACACTTGAATAGATATGAAATTCCAGACAAGTATTTGTGTTACCTTCAATCATATGAATAATATGAATAGATACACTTATCAAGTTAATGGTGATATTTATAATTTTGTTTTTCTGTTTAGGTCTACATGAAATATTTATAAAATCATTACTATGAATACATTATTCGCTGATAAGTTAAACATTGCAAACACCTAACACAACATGATGGAGAATGGGCGGGGGCAAGCACTTTGAAACATTCATCTAAATTTTGAACACTCTCAAAGGACGAAGATGATTTTTGAACAGGTTATCCTTTGTAAAACTTCCATACCAAGCCAACGGGTTGATTGGACCCGAAAGATTTAAGATACATTAGTCATTTTACAATGGATCTTCAGTTGAACGAGGACTTTGTGACGGATCTATACGGTTCCTTCCACTAACCCCTTGGGGACACTTTTAGAAAAATATTTTACTCAACCAACTTTTACCGAAGGTAAGAAAACGTGATTATGTAAATTAAGTTTATTATATAAATTATGTATTCGCGAGTTTTGAGAGTTAGTGAGTGGAGGATCGTGAGTTATTGTAGTGTGGAATTAAGTTTATAAAATTGTGTATTGAAGATTTCCCAGTGAGGATCAATCGGAGAGAGAGAGAGAGAGAGATAGGGTTTGATCCCGTCAAGTATAAGCGTCCAAGACCTCAACAGTAGACTTTACAATATTACAGATATTGTAAGTATTATTTAAATAGAAGTTTGAGGATAACTTGTAGTGTGCGGCGGAGTTGAAATTGAGTTTGTATAAGATATCGTAGAAATCAGTGGAAGGTCCGTTAATAGTATCCCCAGGCTAAGTGGGCTAACCTTCTCGCTCTTAGTATGGATCAGCAATCTTAAGTGGATTATTATTGTGCTAACTTGATAGTTTGTGATAATAAAATAATTAGAGTGAACCATGTCGACTGATTATTCAGTTCTCCCCACACATCTAGCCGGGTCAAGAGTAGATAAGAGGGATTAGAGGGAAGTAGGAATAGACACACATTACAACTTGATCTCGTGACTTAACAATGCTGGTTATGAAATTGAGACACATACGATTTGGCTAACACGGCCGTTATTTTAAATGTAAGTAATGGCATAGATATATTAATATTCTTTAGCATCACATTTATCTGGTTAACGTTCAATGGCTATGGTAGCCCAGTGGTTATTGTCAGGAACCCGTGGCATGAGTTCGAGCCCCAATGCAACTAACGACCAATTACATAGAGGAGTAATGCATGTTAAATCCATCTAGGCTTAAAGCCCTCTGTTTCCGTGGTGTGTTAGTTTGAATGAAAGGTATAATCTCAAATGTTTTTCTCTTTACTGGTCGAGAATCAAACTTTGAAGTCCGTTGACAATAGCCCTCGTGCTGTTTTGTAGCGCGACATTACTACACACTCAATTAGCAACTTTTTAAGAGATGCAGAAATATAATAATATTTGATTATTTTTTAAACTTAATCCAGGGAAATAAAATAAGATAATAGATCTGCAAACATTTGCTAAATATTAATACACTTCTTTTGTAAGGCTAATAAAAACAAATATATTGTATGTGCCGTTTACTGATGTGATATAAGTGTATTTGAATATCGTGTAGTGTCTCCTGTACATAGCTTAATGAAAGGGATCGACATGGTAGAACTGACTGGTAAGTAGTTTTAGTTATACGAACTAAAAAAAATGAGAGAAAAATCACTTTTTTGTAAACTCTATTTTTGTTGTTTGTTAATTTTAGAATAATAAGAAAATATTTTGTTTTTTTGTGTGAAGTTTTTTAATAACCACAGTACCTTTAATGGCGAAGCTTGTGGCAATATTATTCTTTGAAAAGTTCATTAAAAAGCGATGTTAAAAGAATAATACACATTCATGTATGCCACGCAGAATAAAATTTTTCTCTAAACATCAATTTTAAGATTAGTTTGACTTTTTTAGTCATGAATGGAAACAGTTTTTTAAAGTTTAATAACCATTGAGGAAACGTGATTTTCATACATAAAAATGAAACTGGAATTTGAACTGTAAAGTAAGTTATTCTGTACAGTAAAGACATGGTACATTATTAAGCAAATATATCTGATACTACAATAAGTCATTCGGGGTCACAATTTCTTAAGATTTAATTAGGAAATAGTCTACAATAAAATGCTAATTCCATCTTACAAATCACCTGAAATCTGAATAGCTTATTTGGAGGAAAAAATAATTTTATTTTTCATTTCATAAAACAGGCAGAAATAATATTCCCCCTTAGATATAAAATCTAGCTGCATTATTTCCTCTTAGAAAAAAAGTAATATAATTATAAGTATTGTTTTATTTTGCAAAAACAATAATTAATATGTAGGCAGTTTAGAATTTTTGTTTGCTTATTGCATCCTAAAACACTTTTTTCCTTACTTCACTGAAAATTAATGTTTAAGTAACATTTCTTGCAATAGTTTCAAACATTAAGGCTAAATTATTTATTGCTACATAATGTTAACTGTTTTTGCTTTTAGATAGTTTTAATTAATTCATTTAAATGTTAGGAGAGTTGAAAGAAAGCAAGACTTATTAGTAAAACACATTAAAAATAACACGGTTAGTTCATTAATATAATTTTAAACTTATTTTTGAACCGATGTTGTTTTTCTTCTCTTAGAACTGAACATTAGCATCGTAATGTTAACTGCAACACAAATTTTTTTTTCTCATAGAAAGGAAATATATTTAAAAGTTTCTTTTAGGTTTAGTTTTTTTTTTAAAGTTTTCTTTTTCTGTTATTGTTAAACATTTTACATTTATAAAATTTGAATATATTATTATTTTTTTACATTCTTCTATTGCGTTTTCTATCTTTGTACAGCTCAAGATTTTCCAACGTGAAATTATTTAACATACGGAGACATC
>BMAO01021742.1:0-18361 GCA_019973975.1 Trichonephila clavata
GGAAGGGAGGGGGTATTTAATTTGCCTGACGGAGGAACGAAGAATGGCTGTGTTCGAAAAGAAAGGTTTAACATAGCAGTAAGTCTGCAAATGACCGTCATCGTGGAATTTTTAATTAATTTTCTCTCACGCAGGATGGGAAGCATTGAGCAATGTCAAATGAAATAAGTGTTTAAAAACGAATTTCAGCGGTAAAAGGAAATAAGGCGCAATTCACAAGTATATGTGGGTAGTAGGTGCCTGCTCAGATGTCGTTCTCGTCATAAGAACGAAAAAATAATTTTTATCAAATTTCTATTCATCTGTCCTTAGCAATAAATGAAGACGCAGAGAGCTTTGTTGAAAGCTCTACGGAAGATAAAAAGCAATAAACATCTCATTTACCAATTTGAAAATTATCAGTAATATGTTTATGGAAATATTTAGTCTTCAATATCATCAGCTAACTTAACCGAATTGTAAAAATTATTCGGAATATGATCATTTCGGCTACAAATTTAATGATAGATCATGATGGATTTAGTATGTAGAAGGGGGAAGTTTCCAAAAATTTGTGACGGATCTATACGCGTCTATAACTAACCCCTTGGAGACTTTCTGGGGCAATAATTTTACCAACCAACTTTCACCGAAGAAAGGAAACGGGATTATGCAAATTAAGTATATTATATAAATTCTGTATTCGCGAGTTTTGAGAGTTAGTTGGTGAGTGAATTCTGCTTATCAATTGAATTCTAACAGAGGATCACTCGACGGTGATTAAACCCGGATAAGGATTGCATTCAAGGCCTCAACTGGAGGACTCAACATCATAAAAGTACAGTTATCGTGATCCTTGTTTAAATAGACGTTTAGTTTATTAGTGCACAATGTAGTTTATATGAGCTTGTTTAAGTTACCGTGGAATCAGTTGAGGGTCCGTAATATTATCCCCAGGCTAACGAGGCTCACCTTCGCGCTCTGCTATCTGATTATTTATCTTAATTAGATTATTACTGTGCTTGCTTGATATTTTGTGACAATAAAATAATTAGAGTGAATCCTGTCTACTGATTATTCAGTTCCTCCACACATCTAGACGGTCCGAGAGTAGACAAAGGGATTAGAGGGAAGCAGGAACCGACAAGCATTACAAATGCAATCCTCTTTATTCAATCCTCTCTCTCATTATTTATAAATTATTCAATCCCCTACTAATTCATGCCTCTTTCTCGATTTGACCGTGCTAAGATCCTGATCGGAATAATTTTAATCTCCGATAAATGTTATTCCCTCTCGGAGACCGGTAGACACGTCTACCCTTTCCAATAAGTGTGAGCTGAGTTTTCCCGGACAGAAAAAAAAATGCTATTCCCGGACACATTCTCCGAAAAACTGAGAATTTCAATTTATACGCCAACTGACAACAGTGGCAAGACTGCATAATTATATAATGTTTGTTATGTTATGTCTAGGCCTGAACCTATACTAGCATAGAAAATTACTTATTGTCAGTAGAAAAGCAGCAATCAATCGAGTTGATATGCGCTTAGGTTTTGTGAAATTGCGAGTCACACGCGTTTATTTGTGACGAGTTACTGTTTGCGCGAGTATATAAAACATATGTGGTATAACAGGGGTATCAAACTCGCAGCCCACAACGAACATTTTTGCCAATATATCGGCACACATTAATATGTAATAAAATAAAATGAATTTCTACCGAAATAGGAAAAATAATAGCGGAGAAGAGATGTCAGAGCGAGGACGTAAATATTAATTTTAATTTTTATTATAATGTAATATAATAAAAATTATTTAATAATTTTATTTAATTTTTATGTATGTTTATTATAATGTATTATTCAAAATAATCCTACGTTTCTATGAATATTGATTTTTTACGTGGCCTACTTAAAGTTAAACCTTCCTTGCTTGACCCAAGTTAACCTTTGACACCCTTGCTATGTAATGCTTACTTAAAAGAATCTCAGAGGGTCTGTGCTTTTATTAAGAGGCCTAGAACTTAAAATACTTAAGACAGATACACATACACATATGATATTGACGGAGAAATATGGTTATATATCTCACATAAAACTCTTTATTTTACTTTATTTTTTTAGAGATCTTGCATCAGATAATATTACTAAAGATAGGGAGGTTTTTAAATACATACATAAAATATATTAAATTACATAACTCTTTAATTTTTTTCCTGCAAGATCTCTCTACTTCTGCAAGATCTTAGCTTTAGCTTTATAATCAATAATTTATTTATTTGTATTTGATATTAAGCGGATTCAAAATGTGCTGATTTACTTGTCAAATATTCAGTTGCTTTTTTCCCCCAGGTAGACAATTCACTTGGGTCGAACAACTTCAAAAAGAAAAAAAAGCACATTCACATATAGTTTTCTGTATGAAAGGAACCACACACATACAAATTGTCATTCCCATGGTCACCTCCACTGTGCCGTAATTGCAACTGATAACGTTAAAGGAGCTATAAATTGGCGTCATTTGATTCTTAAGTGACCGAGTTCCTGAATTCTCCAACACACTTCAAAGTCAGTGGAGTGGAAAAGTGCAGTTATTACCTCTCTTTTCTAAAAAACGAGAGGTTCTTTCTGGCCGAGAGCAACAAAATTAAATTATCGTGGGTACTACTCTCTCTTCGCTTGGGAGGGGATGTCTTCCCATGGGAAGAAAGTGGGAAAAGGGAGGGTTCTAAAAAAACACGAGGGCGCGAGAATATTGACAGGGAACTTGTAGGTAAACTTTTACACGTGACTGCACGATTATCGATTTTCCCATACCTATTTTCAAGGTACGAGAAAAAATAGTTTATAATGTATTTTTAAGCGACAAGCAGCCACATTGAAGGAAAAAATAAGGTTTTCAAACAAGTTTAATAATTTGTTTGTGGCAATATTATTCCGTACCGTCAATTAAAGTGAAACATATAAATTTATACATGTTTATGCATATCAGCATTCCAGGAGTATGATTGCTAAGCCTTATTTACATGTAGTGAAGTGTGTACACACACAGAGACACAAAATATTGTATTTTAAAATTAGTATTGACAATGCTTCATTACATTTGTAGATAGTCCGCAACCCAAATGTTGCGACATGTTCTGAAAGTCAAGAAAGGGTGGTGTAAGGAATTATTATTATTATATTACTTCCAAAACTGCATCATTTTTTATTTCGTTGCCAATTTTATAAAAGTAATTCTGGAAATGTTTTAAAATAAGTCATGGCTTGTTATTTAAATAGGCTCAGTGACGAGTGGTAGGTGTCGCGCTTCCACATCACAGGTCCGGGGTTTATCCTCGGCTGGAAGGCTGACTCGCCTTTCATTCCTTCAGTGGGTCGATAAATAGTACCAAAATTGCTTGGGGACAAAACACTGGGTGTTTCGCTTCAGACTGACCACCTGATCGGGACTTCTGCTCATGCACCTCAGCGTCCATGAGCCCTATACTGAGATGGGCACAGTAGTCCTTGGCCCCATGGGCTGTTACGCCACTGAGTTTAGTCTAGTTATTGAAATAGATGAGAGTCAGGTATTATGGAATATCATTTTAAAAATTACTTAAATGGTTTTTAATAGAAATCTCCAAAAATCATGGATATATATTATAAACCATAGGTTCCCAAACTTTTTCCTCATAGACCCTTGAAAGGTTTTTCAGTGTGGGGTAGACCCCCTACTTTCCTAATATTAAATTCGTCAAATTTATCAACTTATATGTATTTTTGACAGCAGGTATAAAACTAAAAGGTTAAATTTTAAATGAAGTATAGAAGAGATTAAAATTTAAGAAAACACATGTTAGTTAATTTAATTAGTTAATTAAATTAAAATTTAACTAATGCATAAAATAACTGTTACATAAAGTAACTGCAACAAACAAGTGCTTTTTGAGGAAGGGAGAAATCTGGGGATGCAATAATAAACTTTCAACATTTGGCATCCATCTTATCAGGGTTTAACCCTAAATATCTCCTCGGTTAATGGTGTCTAGTATTTTCTTCTTTCTTTTTTGTTTTGGAGATTGGCAAGCCACCTTTTCAATCGAAAAAACAAGTAAAAGCTTTCTCAAGATATTCCATAATAAGGAATGAATAACAGGTATATCTTTTTAATCTAAAATTGTTGACATCGTTTCTAAACTTTAAGATCTTAGTTAGTGCATAATTCTTATAATATGATTTTTTTTTAAAGTGACCATATGAATTCACTGTCTTCCGTGGTACTACGATAGTCAAAACATTCTCAAACCTAGTTTCAAAATCTAAGAAAAAGACATTTAAATATTGAGGACGCCCAAAATTATGCTCCTTTAGCTTAATTCTGGCAAGAAAGGCTGTGTGAAATGTGGTCCTAATAACACATTTATACTGTCGCCTTGTAACTGCAAATAAACTTCATTGACTTTAGTAAATAAATCTGTTAAATAGGTAAGTCTAGTTTCCACTTTTGATTAAATTTCCTTTTAATATTAGTCACGATCTGGTTTAATGAGAGCCACAATCGTAGATCCCCATTTACACCTCATGGACCCCCAAATTATTATTTTACTATCGTGGACCCCTTACAGATTGTCATAGTCCCCTGGGAATCTATATAGATCACTTTGGGAATCACTGCTATAAACGATTGTAAGGAATTATCACTTGTCAAAAGCAGAATAATATTTATTTTGTTGTTATAAAAGAATGTATTTATATAAGAAAAACAAGTAATATAAAAAAAATTAAGTCAATTCCTATTTAGATCACAACAAAAAAAAAATATTATTTTAGTTACTTTTTATTAAATAGTTACAATTATTATAAATATGTATATACATATGTCACACAGAATCACAACATTAAGTGCCAATTAATGTTTATTAATTATCATTAAAGTATCGCATTGTCATTAAAAACAATCATGTACATAAAATTTCAGTTTAACTGTTCAGCTTTGAAAGGTGAGAAAAAAATCTTGTAAAGTTTTGGCCCAAGTCACTAAAATTGATGCCAACGTGGCTGTATCTGTAATTCTTTAAATAATTCATTTCAGTCAATAATTTTAATTAATTATAATTAAATTATCGTATTGTTACCCAAAACAATAGTGTATAGAAAATTTCAGCTCAAATGAGCGCTTTGTCAGTGAAGCTGACTGCGGTGCCGTAGGGACTGGGTTCGAATCCCGGAGAAGGCATGGATGTTTGTATTGTAATCCTTTCTCTCTGTCTGTGTTGTATTCCCCCGTGTTATACATTGCGTGGTGCACGAGGTTATAAATGTTAAACAAAAAAAAAAAAATGAGCGCTTTAATATGTGAGAAAATAAACCTTTTCAAGTTTGGGACACAAGTCGCCAAAATGATCGGTAAGTCGCCAAAAACGATGCCAACGTGGCTGTATTTGTAATTCTTTGAATCATTAGTTTTAATCAATTAATTTGTATTAATTATAATTAAATTATTGTATTGTCATCTAAAATAAGCGTGTATATAAAATTTCAGCTCAATTGAGAGCTTTAAAATGTATTTTATTAACGATTAAGAATTTGAAAAAGATAAATATATAGAGAGGTGAGCTAAAGAGTAGGAATTGAATGATAAATGGAGGTTATTGTGGAATAGTCGGGTAATATGGAATAGGTAGTTTAAACCATTGAGAAAAACTATGACTTCATAAAACGTGGTTATTTTTTAACTATAAAAGCCATATTTTTAAAATTACGTGAAATTCATTTTTTTCTCTTTCGAATTTATTTTCAAAAGTCACAAATATAATCTTTCTCTGCACCATTACAATCAAGGTGATCCCACAGAAAGCAGTTGAAGCATTGAATTCAAATTTAGCCCTCGATGGTCTTCGAAGAATTTTCCGTTACAGAAGATACAATCAGCGCCTTTGTTTTCTAGTTCTTTAGTTAATAGCCTGAAATCTATTCAGTACTGTTTAAATTCATTTCGGCTCCTGGGCACCCTTGGCACTGGCGGAGCGAAATAAGTCCAGCTTATCTGAACCCCTCTGGCACCTCCAGGCCTCAAGCCCCTGGGCGCCCGCTCCAAGCGCCCAATGGATATACCGGCACCGAGTCTAGTATAAATGACACATTAGAATGGTACGACTCATTGGTGCACGTCGGGTAATATGGAGTACTTAGTATTCCATAATACCCAACACGTCAACTTGAAAAATGAACCTTTAAACCTAAAGACAAAACGTTGTCATCTAAAAAAGGAACACAGTATTGCGAACTACAATTCTTTTAGAGTGTACATTATGTTAACTTTAATGTTCAAGTCAGAAGTGTATTAGTTGCTTATAAAATGTTTGAAAACATACCTGCAAAGACTTTTGAAAAGCGCAAAACACACTTTGTTCTGTAGAGAGTGGTAGTAGCAACAACACACACACACACACACACACAAGTGGTCAACTCTCACTGCAATGCATCTGAGAGTCTTCCTTCAGTATTTGAAGGCTTTCTAAAGCACTAACAGCTACAAACATAGCCAAAACGGTGTTCCATATTACCCGACTCTCCTCCACATAAAATTAAAGATATGTGAACGTAACTTATTTTTATTTATTTAACAAATGTATTCATCGGACTCCAGACCGGAGGACATGGGTTCGACTCCTGATCCCACCAAATGCTCTCGGAGTACACACGAAGTACGTGCTCGTTAAATCAGTGAGTCAGAAAGTCCTGTGGGCGGTCGCAGGGTCCTGGATATTTCTCTCCCCTCTATCCCATGCCTAAACTCTGGAGGCGGAAATAGGTGGTGTGACCATCTAGCGTGTAAAAATCCAGCCTGTCTCAGTCTTTGGCAACTTTCCTTCCCTCCCGAAGAAGTATGTATAGAGTCTTTGTAATTTTAAGTAAGAAAATTCTCTTGCTAGAAATTTTATATTCGTAATGTAAAATGTTAGTGTGTGTGTGTGAATTATGAGTAAAAAAATTTTTTTTTAAGATAATATAATTTATTACGAAATTTAATGCAGATAGTATGCTGTATAGTTTCTATATAGCCTATACTATGTTATTCCTAGTCTATGCTATTCTATTTTATGTTATTCCTTCATATTTGTTTGTCTTAGAGTCAATCAATCAAATAACATCTAAAAAACATTAATGGAAGTGGACTGCTTAGCTTTCAAAAAGTAAAAAAATTATATTTTTCGAAAAATAATTTCAATAATTTTAAATTCGATTTGTTTTTCTTTGCACTGAAAAGTATTGAGTGATTTCTTATACATAAAACATACAGTGGCCGCGGTAGCCTTGTGGTTAGGGTGATGAACTTGTAACCGGCGTGTCACGGGTTCGAGTTCTGGTGCCACTGAAGACCCGTCGTGTAGAGAAATTCATGCACGTAAAATCTGCCAAGGCCTGAAGTCCTTCCGTTGATGTGGAAAAATTACGAGGTTCACCACCAAAAGCCCTTGAATAGCTGAACAGCATGACGTTAACATTCACTCATCTGTTGATGTGGAGGAGGTTTGGGGAGGGTTGTGAGCTCAGGTGTCGTCCTCGTCACTTGACCGAAGGTCAAAAATACTAGGTCGTCTCCCATAGCCCTCTCGTGTTGCTTTACAGTCCGACGCTAACAAAGTCTTACAATATACATGTCGCCACCCAGCCAGTATGGTGGTTATGACCCTCGCTTGTAATCGAGTGGACTCTGGTTCGAATCCTGAATAAAACACGGATGTATCTTCGGGAACAGGGGCCACAGTAGCCTTGTGGTAAAGGTATCGGATTGTGGCGAGCATGTCATGAGTTCGAATCCCAGTACCACTAAAGAGCCGTCGTGTAGGGGAGCGATGCACGTTAAATTTGTCGAGAGTTCAAACGTCCTCCCGTTGGTGTGGTGTGGTAGTTAGGAGAGGAAGGTGCAAGCTCAGGTGTCGTCCTCGTCACTTGACCATGGTTCAAAATGACGAGGTTCGTCGCCAAAAGCCCTCGTGTAACTGAACAGTACGACGTTAATATTCCCTCACTCTCTCATTTTCCAGAAAAGAAGTCGAACTTTCGCTTGGAAATGGATTCTCATCTCAAATGAAAAGCAATACACCCCTTTTGTTCTTTGCTGAGTGAGTGAATATTAACGTCCCACTGTTCAGCTACACGAGGGCTTTTGGCGACGGTCCGCGTAATTTTGAACCATGGTCAAGTGACGCGGACGACACCTGAGCTGGCACCCCCTCTCCTAACTACTACACCACACCAACGGGAGGACGTTTGAGCTCTCGACAGATTTAACGTGCATCGTTTCCCTACACGGCGGGTCTTCAGTGGTACTGGGCTCGAACTCATGACATGCTAGCTATGATCCAATGCCTTGACCACTTGGCCACCGCGGCCACTTTGTTCTTTGCTAGGAGATCATCGTTTGTAATTAAGTGTAGATTCTCTTCTGTGATTTTTTGTATGCTTATGTTCATCTTTCATACGTATTCCAGGAGGAAACGCCCAATAATAATGTATACATGTTTACACAATACTTAAGCCCTCCGATTCCCCTTAAATTGTGAATTTTGCCAAAAATTGACAAACTTCTTTTATGATTTTATTTTATAGGTCATATTATTAGCTTTATAAAAATATCGAGTTTACTATTTTCCATTCTCTAGAACAAAAACTACAAGTGTTTTAGCTAAACCAGATGCCATTACTTTAAGCAAGATGTCATACTTTAAAACGCGTTTTACTCAAAATGTGTTTTTTTGTTTTTGTAAAAGCTCAAACGGGGCCAGCGATCGACATTAAAGTTTTGAAAATAACTAACTGAATTTTTTTTGTGTAAGTTTTGTATAGTAGTAGAAGTGTTTCAACCTTCAGATTTATCAATCACTCTTTTATTACAAAATTTACAGTCCCTTATGTTAATACAATCACTGCTTTTTTAAGCAATTTTATATAATAACTGAGATAAAGTGCTCTAGTATTTGTAATAATGAAAATATCTCTTATGCTGATGGTCATTTCAAAAATGAATAACATAGCAACACATCAGTATTGAAAAATAGAAAATTTGTTCATAAACTTTTGGTACAGAAGGGACCGCTTTTATGTTCTTTTTGGCAATTTATACCCATTTTTTCCCCACATTTTAGTAATAATAATTTCTTTTCTCTTCTTAATTTTAGCATATTTTTCTTAAAATGTACTAAACAAATCTAAAAACATACAAAAAAAAAACCAAATGTCCATTTTTTTAAAAAAAAAGTTATCGCACAACCAGTAGGATACCTTAATATGTTGCAATTTCATCTTGTAGCTATTAATCATTTGGATATGATAAATATACTCTTTGAACGATGCATAATTCATTTGAAGTCAAATATATTTAATTCAATGCTATAATTTCTGTGATAGCACATGTTTCCATAATAAATTATGTGACAAAATTTTAATTTTTAATGCTCAAAGCCCATGGTTGTAAACTGAGCGACACAGATGGCTTTTGAATCATAACTCTTCCACTCTAAGCGCCCGAGATACCTTTGGGCAAGAAAATCTTAAAAAAAATATTGTTTCAAAGATGCTGGCACCAACGATCATCCCTCATTCAAAAAGTCATTAATATTTTTCGTCATTAATATTTTTTGACATTAACCCTTGCATACACAGACGCGATTCAGTTTGTTCCAATTCTTATAAAAACGTTGATAAATTCCAAAGGAATCAATCTCACATGATTAACACCTGCTTCCGATTCTACCTCTATTCAGTTATTCCTTTATTCATCTCTCTGAAGAACTACTGAAGAAAAAAGGCAGATGGAAAAGGAGCTTCGTGGCCGTGTTCTAAACTTGCTTGCGTTGCAAAAAGTTCATATGCAAAAATCACATGAAACAAATTGATTATCCATGTGTACACTGTCAAAACCAAAAAAATAATGGTCACGATTTGTCCGAATAAACTTAATGTTAACTTAAGTTCAACTTTTTTTTTTATCAAATCTTTTTTTGTGACAGAAGTTTCATTAATTTGCACAAAATGTGTTATTTTATAAATTAAAAAAGATCAAAGAGTCACAGATAATTAAATATGTTTTCTGTATTTGCTTACCATACACACGCATAGGATCAGTGGCGTAACGGAGAATATCAGAGCCCCCTGGAAAGTCAGCTTTTGGACCCCTAAGCCCTAATACGTGCTTGGTGTACTAGAATCCAGAATCCCTGCCCCCCCGTGCAATGCGGAAGTTGTGGGGGTGTACGTTAGGCCACTATGATTTATTTAAATAATTTACTGTTAAAAAAAAGTGTAATAAAAATGACTTTATAGCTCGAAAATTAATTTAGGCATAATATGACTTGACTACTTGATTTTTTCTTATCAATGTAACAAAGTGTTATCTAACGTGATAACAACGGCTTCCGAAGGTGAGCGTTCTTCTAAAAGCTACTCTACATCGTTACGTCAATGGTTTACTTACGAATATCGCTGGATGAATGAACAGAGTTCCTAGCTCTACCAAGGTTTAACCTCTAATCGTTAGGATTTTGAATGATTGTAACGTTTTGACTCTTGCCCTTTATTCATTTATAGTACTAGATAAATAAAACAAACTGTAAGTAAATTAAGAAAAATATGACTTTAAAGATAATAGAATGCACTAGGTGCTTGAAAAACAAACCTACAAATAAGGAGTGTCTATTAATTTTTGGCATTTCAGTGTAATACAAAAGTAACTGTCCTAAGCCAGCCAAATCTTTAAATGCATATGCAAATACAGGTAAATTTTTTCATTGGTTACTTTTAAAGGGGAAGCCCAGTGGCTGAGTTGTAGCGCATCACGCTTCCGTGACACAAGTCCGGGGTTCAAATCTCGGGGTAGGCAAGGTCAATTCAGCCTTTCGCCTTTCATCCCTTCATTGGGTCAATAAATGAGTATCAAGCTTGCTTGGGAACTAAACACTGGGGGTTTCACATCAGACTGACCATCTGATTGGAATATCTACTCATGCACCTCAGTGCCCAAGGTCATGAAAGCTAAAATGACCACAGTAGGCCTTGGCCCTGAATGGGCTGTTGTGCCACTGTGAGTTTTGTTTTATTTTACTTATAGAGGGGGCGGGGAGCAAAAGAAACTGTATAATTTTTAATAGACTTTATAATTTTTAATAACAAAAAGAGGCATAAATCTAAAGAGCAGCAAATAACCTCTGCTCTCGAATAATGGTAATTGAAATCTTGAAATTTCAAAGGTACCTTTACACTAGAAAACTTCAATTATCATTGCTTATCATAGTCTCTTCCAATTATTTAATACTATTTGTGTGTCTTGGAAAATAATTATAATGCAGTCGGACTTCTATTTAATGAAGTCGCTAAATCTGGAAATAAAAGTTCGTAATGTGGAAAATTCGTTAAATAGAGATTCCTCTTTAAAAAATTTTATAAACTACATCATCTGCTGGTTACAGAATTTCAACTTAAAGTTAGACTTTTAAATTTTTTTTATTGTGCTGGACAATAATACCGTATTTGTTCGAATCTAAGCCACTATCGTTTCTAAGCCGCACCCCCAAATTTTCAACAAGTGATTGTGAAAAATGAAAGGTAGTGTAAAATGGTTTATCGCGTTATCAAATTTTACAAAATCAAAATAAATTTAAAATAAGAAATATTAAGCAATGAATAATTTTTTATTTTATCAGTATTAAAAACTTTTAAATAGATCCTAGAACTCGTAATTGCTCTAAATAACCACCCAACAAATTTCTTTCCCTTCGATTCTAAGTCGCACCCGATTTTCAGTATTATTAACATTCAAAAAGGCGGCTTAAATTCGAGTAAATACGGTAAATCTTCCGCTTTTATATAATCAAGCTTTAACTAATAAACTCTTCAGTAAATGGTTTCGCGCTGTGTGGGCTTGCGATTAAAAGTGCTAATACAGTCACTCAAAAAAGTATTGGGACACTTGGCATTCATAACTGTAAAGCCAATCATAAAAATATTTATCACAATAAAACAAAAACAAAATGAGTTAAGAGGTATTTTAACATTTGGTGCACAGTATGTAAGGAAAATTTTATTAGTATTATAGAATTATAATTTGATATAGCTTTTCCTTCTAATTCAAAGGCACACTGGAGTGAAAAAAAGTAGTGGAACACTTTTGAAATGAGAAATTTAAGAAATATACAGGCATCAATAGAATTTAATTTCACACCACTTTTTTTAGACTAGAAGTTTAAACATAAACGTTTCACAAACAAAACAGATAAGATTATTTATAGAACAAGAAAAAAAATTTTTAATTAATTTTTACTTAGTTCAACAAAAAAAAAAGTTTATTTTAGTTACTATTGATTAAAAAGTTATAATTAATATAAATATGTACATACATATGACTAAATCACAACATTAAGTACCCATTATTTTTTATTAATTATTATTAAAGTATATCGCGTTGTCATCCCAAACAATCATGTATATAAAATTTCCTTTCAACTGTTCAGCTTTGAAACGTGAGGGAAAAAAATTACTTAAAATTTTGACCCAAGTCGCTAAAAATGAAGCCAACGTGGCTGTATCTGTAATTCTTTAAATAATTAATTTCAGTCAATGATATTAATTAATTATAATTAAATTATCGTATTGTCACTCAAAACAGTAGTGTATAGAAAATTTTAGCTCAAATGAGTGCTTTGAGAATGTGAGAAAAAAAATCTTTTCAAGTTTTGACATAAGTCGTCAAAATGGTCGCTAAGTAGCTAAAAGTTATGCTAACAGGGCTGTATTGGAATTTTTTGAATAATTAGTTTTAATCAACTAATTTTTACTAATTACAATTAAATTACTGTACCGTCATTCAAAATAAGCGTGTATATAAAATTTAATCTCAATTGAGTGCTTTAAAATGTATTTTATTAACGATTGAAAATTTGAACAAGATAAATATAGAAGGGGAATGAGCTAATAGTTGGAATTGAAAAAATGGGGAGAAACGAAGATATATCGGTTGGTGTGCGAAATCTCGTAATAAGTTATTAGAAAGAGAGGAAATCAGTTCGCTATATAGAAAAAATCTTTAAATTAAGTAAAAGTTAAGTAAGTTACTTTTAATATCATTGAAATGTTCAAGAAAACAAACAAGGGTTGAAAACAAGCAAAGATCAAGGCGTCCAAGGATATTTAACGAACTTGAAGAGAGGTGGATTGTGTGAGACAAGTACACATTAATGCAAGAACTAGTGCAGTAAAAATGACTTTGCAATGTAAGAGTAGTTCGGAAAATCAGTAAATCCTGAAACTGTCAGAAATGTTTTAAGAAAACATAAGTGTAGTGGCAGAGTACCTCAAAGAAAGCTCTACATCAGTAAAGCAAATAGAAAAGCTAGGTTGGCATTTGCTAAAATATATGTAAGGCAGCCAACAAAATATTGTGGAAAACGTAACTTTTATTGTTGAAAGCAAATATAATATTTTCGGAATGGATGGCAAGCGAAAAGTTTGGCGGAAATCAAATACAGCATTGCATGTCAAAAATTTACGGCCTACTGTCAAGTATGAAGGGGGTAACCAAATTGTCTGGGGTTGTATGACAAACTCTGGTATCGGGAACTTACATTTTATTGATGGTATAATGAATAAACATGTCTATTTTGACATTCTCAAGCGAAATTTAAAGAAAAGTGCGAGAAAGCTGGGAACCTCAGGACATTTTAAATTGTACCAATATAATGAGCCGAAACATTCTGCAGATATTTGTAAGTTATGGGTCTTCTACCACTGTCCTAGTGTTATAAAGACTCCTGCACACCTTTGAAAATGTGTGGGATTATTTGCATCAAAAACTACATGAGCACCAAATTTCTAACAAGCAGGATTTAAGAAAATATTTGGTCGAAGAGTGGACCAAAATCGATGGATCATTTTGCAAAAAAATTGAGCCAATGCATGCCAAATAGACTTCGAGAGGTCATAAAAAGCAAAGGCGGCCCTTGCTTTCAATTCAAAATTCAATAAGAATTAATTTATTATGGTAAAATTAAATGAAAAAAATAATAAAATATTAAAAACAATTTTCATTTAAAAGCTATTTCTATAATTAAACAGGATTTTTTTAAAAAACAAGAATAGACAACAGGTTAATATGTTGTAAATTATTTAAAATTTTGTAAAATGTCTCCGCGGCCGCGTGTTTGACAAGCCTGATTTACGTACTCGTTTTTGAACCAACTCTATAAGAATAATGTGAATGTGTTTCGCATACACGTATAATTTCATACCCCCCCCTCATTGAGCCCTTAGGTTTGATTCGTAGAACCCCAGGATTGCACGGAACGCAGTTATTGTTATAACTGCTATATTATTATAAAAATTTTAACTTGTAACACAATTCAGAGAGTTATTGGAATATTCACTAGGTGAATATTCCAATAAAAATAATAGGAGAATATCAATGTGGATTTTAAAGAGGTAGATCTACAAAACTAATCAACGACACAACATCAGACAGATACTTGAAAAAACTAAAAAATATGGCATCGATACGTATCGTCGGTTCATCGATCTTAAGAAAGCTATCGATCGCATTGATGGGAAGAAGCTGTTTGAAGCAATTTTGGAGTTGGGAATACCCAAGAAATTAGTTAACCTGATAAAGAGGACCGTTAATTAATGAAATGTAGAATTAAGTTGGGGGCAGAACTTTCAGATGTCTTTTTATACTCGAAAAAAGAGTAAAACAAGGAGATTCTCTTTCATAGTAGTTATTCAACCTTGTCCTAGGAAAAGCAATAAGAGGCGCATGCAAACGCACACACACAAAACATCTTCACAAAGTCTATACCAGTAAGTCTACAAACTTTTTCTACTCACGGAACCACTAGAACTTGGAGGTGTTTTCATGGAACCTCTAGAACTATAGAATTTTTTTTCGTGGAACCACATACATATATATTTAGAAGAATATATCTCAAAATAATATTCGAGGTCAATCAGCATGTAAATTATTTTATGTAAAGGCTATTAAAAAGTATTGGTGTATAATTAAAAAATTCTAATCTAATTTTTCAATATAATTTACTCATTAGTCATATTAATTTGTGATCCAAGTGTCACCTACCCATGCATTATGTTTAGTCACCACTGGTGTAGGCCTTGTATCAAAACTATTTAGGGGCTCTTTTCTGGATCCTTTAATATTTTACGATTTTTTGCCAGCGCATTTTGGGGCCCCGTATCATTGATTCGGTGATAGATACGCCCCTGTTAGTAATTGGAATCTGAATAGCATTTAAATGTTTATAGCTGTGTCAGAGAAGCTGTGTATTTTGTATGAGAATTTGCAACGGAACATTCAGGAGCTGTTCTTGCTTAAATTTAAATTTAAACACAGAATATATATATGTTGATAAGTTGCTTCCTCTTCTTCATTACAGGTGGTCCCTCCCCCACAAATGCAAAACGGTGTATTTTTCCTGAGAAAACTATTTATTTTTGCAAGTCACTGTGCTAACTAACAAGTATAAAATTATCTTGTAGAACCCAAGATAGTAAACAATAGATTCGCAATCAAGTAGGAAATATATATGTATAAAAAGATAAAACGTTTTAATATTCTTTTATTATATTACAAGGAAAGTTTAAAAAGAGTATTTCAAAAAAAAAAGTTAATACTTATAAATAAAATTTCAGTTCTTAAGGATAAGGATGAGTTTTAAATTCTTGTGGGCGTACAAACTTCATAGAAAACGTGAATCTGTTTTGCATAAACATTTATAAGTTTCTTTTCTATTTTTTTATTGTGACTCGCGGTGGAACCCCAGAGTTCCGTGGAACACAGTTTGAAGACCACAGGTCTATACAACTGTTAGCAAACGCTGACGACAGTAGCGCACTCAAAAATTCTTCAAGAGAGGGGGGGGGGGGTCATGGTCAAAAGTCCCCTAACTCGTAGCATATCTCAAAACAACATCAATTGATTCTTCTGATTTTGTCAATTTTATTAACAAAAACAGTAAAAAATAAATTATTGAATTAATAATTAGCATTAATTGATAAAATTAATTGTTAATTATAAGTAGTTAATTAAATGTTATTTTATATATATATAGGATTATCATATCAATCGAAAAAATTCAAGGGCTTTGGGGGGGGGGTCTGGACCCCTTAGGACACTCACTGGATGACGATATAGACATAGAGGGAAAGAACAATTGTTGAGCGTTTGTGCCTCGAAGTGGCAGCAAAATGATGGTTTCGACTGTCAATGAAGAAAAGACAAATATGAAAAATCAAGGACCACAGATAGTAAATAATTATGTTTTTGAAGAGGTCCTTTAATTCATATATTTAGGTACAATTGTAAATTGCAACAATGATGTAACGATCGAAATTAAAAATAGAATTAACATTGGTAATAGATGATACGATGGAAATCAATTAAATCCAAATTTATAAACAGGGAAACAAAAGTACAACTGTACAAAACATTTATAAGATCCGTAATTTTATAAGACAGTGAGTGCTGAACAATGAAAATACTGGATGAGGATAACTTATTGAGATTTGAACGAAAAATATTGAGAAAAACTTTTGGACCAGTGAAAGAAAATGGGGTCTAGAAAATACTTTACAGTTTTGAATTACAAAGGAATTACAGAGAACCAAATATAGTTAAAGTAGTTAAGCCTTCGCAAGTAAGATGGCTTGGCCATATATTCAGATATGATGACGACAACCCAATTAAGCAAATAACCTTTTTGAAACCAGAAAGCAAGAGAAGAGGCCGACCCCGTACTAGATGCATAGAAAATATAGAAAAATGCTTGCTAAACATTGGCGTAAATAGATGGAAAACAATAGCAATAAACTGATCAAGATGATTTAAGCGAAATGAGACAGTCTTACCCGGATATCGGCTGTAGTGCTTATGAAGAAGAAATAATTATTTTTTGTTGTTTGTTTTTCTTACATTTTTACTTATGAAAAAGCTATAAGTCTAGTCACACATTCGAATTCACAATGTTACAAGAATGACAAAGATTTTCAAATCATCCTTGTCTTTGGGCAACGCATTAACTGCATAACAAGTTTATTTGTAATGGATCTAATTTGTGCGGGGGGAGAAGGAAATGGGTTGGGAAGAAAGGACCTAACAATTAAAAACAAATAATAAAAATTAAAATGCTTATTTTTTTCTAATTTGTAATTAAGATGCAGATGCTATTAATTTGTGCCAGTTTAAAAGCAATTGAAAAATTCTATTAGTAATTGTTAAAATGTGAATCAAAAACACTTATTTTTTTAATTCTTTTTTCACGTATTAAGGCTAACATTTATCTTGAGTTCGTGATGTTTTTCCTACAGCAAAATTCTAAGTTCCTCCACAAAAATAGGCTATGTGTCAATTTGAATGCAATTTACACCCAAAGGCAAGGGGAAAAAATTAGTTATCGTTTTTCCGAAAATACATTTTTTCAACATGAATAAATTTCTAAATAATTTTTAAAAATATGAAAACTTTCTCAAAATCGGTAGAAACATGCATACATTTCTCTCTCTCTCTCTCTCTATATATATATATATCTATATATAAAGGAGAAAAGAGCGACTCACTCACTCACTCACTGACTAATCACGATATCTCCGGAACTATTCAACCTACAGACTTGAAATTTGGTAGACATGTTCCTTTCATGAAGTAGAGATAAGCTAAGAACGGATTTTGCGAAATTCAAACCGCAAGGGGCGTTAAGGGGTGTTATAAATAATTGTTTCCATTTTTAAACTACCAATGCACAATCTTGAAATTGTGTAAGTGGATTCCTTTCATGGAGCAAATATCCGCTACAAAATGGGTTTTAGGAAAATTGACCCCCAAGTGGCGTTGCGGGGCTTAAGGGGCGTAATAGATAATTGTATCCTTTTTTAAACTACTCGACGTACAATCTTGAAATTTGGTTAACAGATTCTTTTCATAGAGTAGAGATCCGCTACATGAAGAGTTTGGTTGAAAATCGACCCCCAAGTGGCATTGGGGGGCTTAAGGGGCGTTATTGATAATTATTTCCATTTTTAAACTACTCGACGCACAGTCTTTAAATTTGATAAGTAGATTCCTTTCACAGAGTAGAGATCAGCTACAAAATGGGTTTTGTGAAAATAGCCCCCCCCCCAATTGGGGTTGCGCGGGATTAAGGGGGGTAATAGATAAATATTTCCGTTTTTATACTAGACCTACCTGCTTGAAAATTGGTAGGCATGTTTTTTTCATGGAGTAAAATCCGCTACAAAATGGGTTTGTGGAAAATTACTCCGTTGGAGGGTGGGGGTTAAGGGGCGTTATTAATTCCAATTTTTAAACTATTAGACGTACAATCTTGAAATTTGTA
>BMAO01021743.1:0-48495 GCA_019973975.1 Trichonephila clavata
GTTTATTTAATAAATGTTTAAGAGACATCAAACCTGCAGAAAACCTACTAAGAGAGGCAGATAATTTCAAATCAGTGGTAATCATTTTATAATAATTGCTCGTTTAATGATTCATAACTGCTTTTGATGCTAGATCAAGCAAACAGTCAAATGAACAAGAAAACATATGAGTTAGAGCTTCATCCTTCATTGATCTCTCTGGTATATAAACTTAAAATACTAAGACCGTTTTAAGTGTAGAATTACATAATATACCATCGAACCTTTCTTAGAAAATAAGAATAATAATATTTAGGATTCATAATACATATATCTTATAGTTCAGATATTTATTGTTTTATTATTTTAAAAACAAGTCTCAGCCACTCGTAGTACGTTATTGTGGAAAGTATGTTGTGGTATGCTTTGTTCTCTAAGGAAGTATTTTGATAGAAACGAAAGTTTGCAGGCAATCAAAAATACTTCTGCCGGCAATGTTAAGTGGTTAGAGGTGGCATTGCTGAGGGATTGACAACAAATGTGGCCATCTGCTTGTCGCCAAAATTGGTGAAAAAATTAATTGCTGGGATAGATGTAGAAATGTTCGAATTGCTGATTATTTGAAGATATACCCCAAGAGAATTTTAATTATATTAAAAAGTTCATAAAATCCATGCAGTATTTCAGAGCTTGATGTTAATACTTGGCAGCGATAAAGCGTATCATTTGGAGAGATTTGAAAATTGTTCAGTATTTCTGTCTAATTGGTAAAATTATATTCTACGCACGTGTTAATAGTCTCCTGTTTTTTATATCTATCTGTATTTTCTAAATTTCAAAAAGTAATGTGTCCAGTGGTTCTTAAAAGTTTGAACCTCCCAATTTTCAATACCCCTCCTAATTTTCAACACCCCTCTCTGACTCCTAATACATGGCTCAGTGATTTTTACAGATTACTTTACTTTCCTAAGACTGCTTCTGCAAATTTTTTAACGTCTTTTTTTTTTCTTTGAGAAAACAGTAAACATCTCTTAAAAATATTACGTTGAAAAATAGCTATGCAGTTGCAAAATAATAAAAAACTGAATTAATATTATTATTTTCATTGAGGGCAACTTAGTGATGTAGTCAATTTTTCTGCGAAGTTTTTCAGGTTCTGTAATTAAAAGTCTTGGTATAAAGTCTTAATATAATATTAACATTAAAGGAAGTATTAATATTAAAGAACGCAACTTTGCGAATCTTCTAGAAAACCACGCTAGAGACACCCAGGGGTCCAAGGACTACAGTTTAAGAATCAGTGTGCTTGCTACACAATAAAATTACGAATTTCTCAGAAACAATCTAGTTCCTACTTATCTTCAAAAGGAGTGAATGTTTATTAAATCACCCTATATAAAGCAACACTGGGTCTATTGGCAACGGACCTTAAACCATTCAACCATTTTCAAGTGATGAGGACGTGACCCGAGTTGGCATCTCTCTCACCAAAATAGCACACTATGCCAAAGAAAGGACACTACAGATTTAATGTGCCTCATATTCTCTACCTTTCGGTCTTCGTCTACCTTCGGGTCTCGAACTCATGAACCTGCTTTCCCGAGTTTATGATCATGACCTATAATCTACCATGGTTAACTTATCTAATTACGAAAGCCTGTAATAATGCATATCTATATTCTTGTAACGATATTATATATCACGGTGTATCACTTAACAAAAACCGATGCGCATTTGTCAGATATTTTTATTTTCTTCCTATCAACGTCATATTTTAGCAGAGATTTATTGTTTAAAGCATACTCCCAAATTATTAATGGATAAAGTAACCAGAACACCGTATACCAAGTAAACTATAAAATGTGAAAATAGTGAGATAAGATTACGAAATTTAAAAAATTAAGTTGATCTCTGAAGAGTAATATATAAAGTTTATGATAAGGCAGTTTATTTTTACGGAAACCATGGAAATTGTAATAATAGCTCATAAAATAGAATGTTTGCTCTACATATGTCTTTGGTGATAAACTACCGGGATAAGAAAAAAGAATAAATGAGTTTTAAGGGCTAAAAGCAATGTTTATATTCATAAAATGTTCTTTAAACAGTTTATCGGAGTCTTGCGTTTTACAAAAATGAGGAAATTATTTTTCATACATGTAATGACTTAGAACAAAGTATAAATGATGGTCTTTTTCTATGAAAAATTATTGTGTTTAAAAAGGTACCAACAAAAACAAAATGCTTAGTTTTATGACTATAAATATTTAAATTTTTTACAAAAGTAACTAAGCATGGTGCAAAAGAGGTGCAAAGAACATTATATTTGAAATAATTTTATCTTAAGAAAAAAAAGGAAAATAAAATTTACGGAAATACTTTTATTTAACTATGACTATAAATAATAACCAAACAAAAATATCCTCACTGTTAAACTTGTATAATAATAATAAAATAATTTTAAGTTATTTTTCGTACCTTCATTGTGTAAAAAATGACCAAGTTTATGAAAGATTCACAAAAAAAATGCTTCTTGTAAGCTATTAGTTTATTTTGTGAATTTCTTGTGATTTTATTTTTGTTTTAATTAGAAAACTTATTAAATTTTGCTTAGTTTTTTTTAAAAAGAAATTTCCCATTTTGGGCATTGTAAAATAGTTTCAAAATGATAAAAATTGTTACACATTTTAAGAACTATTTTTTCGTATTGTTATTAAAACTACTCTAAATATAGCAAGTTCTCACATTCGTTTTCTTTCTTACAAGAAACAAATAAACCGTTTGATGAAGGACAATATCCTGAACTCAATTATAATAACTTTTAGAAAAAAGAATATTATTTCCAATCGTATATTGAAAACCAGTCAGTGCAGTTAAATATAAATTAATCACGGATAACCATATTATAACAAACCAATCATATCATGTACACTCAATAAAGCGCAATATTTCACAAAAAATTTAATTTGAATAATGCAATTAATTTTAGTATTATTTTATGATATTTTTAGAACATACATATTGCGCTAACTGTGGAAGAGTTCAACTAAAAAACTATGGATTAATGTTTTTATTCAGCATCCATTTTCCTCCATATTCCATTGCTTTGTGTCAAGAACCTTTCTTGTGTCAACCTGAATAAGTTGTAGAACAATTCCTTCCACTACAATAGCTCGATCCGGAGAGTCACAATTAGAAATCCCATTAAACTCCCCTTGTTCAAATTTATTGCCCGGACTAAAATTCGAATTCTAAGAGATGTCTACACGAAGAAATCAGTGAATATCTGAAATCTCCATCGACTGAGCGAAAGACGACAGCTGTTTGTGAAGTTTTCTGAAATTTAAACGGATATATCCGACGAATAAATCCCTTGTCGGATAAGTGGCTTCCTTGTCTGCACGCAACCGCTTAAATCCGACTTCTCAAAGTTTCCCAAGAATCTAAGAGCGAAAAAATGCATTAGAAAATTCTTTTCAAAAGATTTATTCTTCTTTTCAAGATTTAAACCACACTATAACACTTATATACGTTGTCTTTCAGTTGAAATATCTCTTTCTTCTTCAAGCAGGGGACATTTTATTTCATTTAATTTGTTTTTCCTATGCTGGTCCTTAAAGTTGTTGAAAGCTATAAAATTCATAATATATAAGATACTTGAATATATTTTATAAATTCAATTTATGTTGTGGGGAAATCTTCAGGGCGGATAATATTTATTACTAAAAATACGTATCTAGAATGCAAATGATGGCTTAATAATGCAAACAAAATATGGAACTGTATTTTCCAGGAAATGGAGGGAAGCGAAATTTGTGAACAAAAGTGTTTAGTTATCTTTTCTATAATCTAGAGCACCTTGAGCAAGTTGTAATGTAAGGATACACATAAATTACTTCGAGACAGACATTTTTTGGTATATAGTTTTCTTTGTGTTATTAGAACATTTTTTTAGTTTTTGTTATTTCCTTTTCCATGCATATAAAGCTTGCATGTATTTGGCAATTACAGATAAAAACATGTAATTTTACATTTAATGTATTACTTGCATTATATTATATTATTTTTACTCTTAAAATTTTGAACACACATTTAAGTCTAAACTCGGTTCCCTTTTAGCTCGGAATTATTCAACAAATATGCATGCCATTTCATTAAATATTCAGAGCTTTTCTTTTTTTAAATATATATTGTAAATAATAATACATTATTTGCTTTAATATTCTTCTATTTTGAAGATTTTCTCTTTTGAGCAACAAAGCATAAGCAAACATAATATTATTCGGACATAATAATAAATATATCTACAATAATTTCTCAAATACAAAAGTAAATATTCAAGTACGTTTAGAATATTAGAATGTCCAATGTCATTCAAGAAAAACATAAGAACTAAAAATAACTCTTATAGAGGTTTTATGAGGAGTTTACTAAGGGTTAAAAACATATTCTACAGTTATTGCATTGGAAACAAAGCAAATAAAAAATTTTATGAGAAAATTTAAAAATGCAAAAACAAATTGGAGTAGTTAAGGTGTGTCTGTCTACAAACAATAAATTCTGTTCATTATTTTATGCAGTTGTTAATATGCGGTTCTATTCTGCTTTGAGGAATAGCTTGTTAATTCCAGGCACTCCACGTAATTTATTATTAATTTATTTGCCACTGACAATCCAGATGTGTGTATATGACTTACAAACTATATATTATCATTAATATATCGTTTTCTTTTCTTTTTCTTCTAAAAATAATGTATTGAATTTTCATTCACCGCCTCTTTACAATTTTTTCTTAGAACCCATTGTTAAGCTTAAAGATTCGAAAAATGAATATAATTTAATAAATGATAAGTAGAGTTCTCTATGAATACTTCGCTAATTACCCATGCTATGTTTATACTTTTTTGCATATTACCCAGTCATTATATCTGTAGATAATGTATTATCCAATTCCATTATACACATAATTGATACATTTTAGCAACCTGAAACATATCTACCGTTCAAAAACTACGGCATTATTAAATATATTAAATTATTTATGAAGGACTAAATATAAACTCAATAAACATTCAGACACGTTAGAAGCTACGTTACAGTAAAAAAACTCGTTCTTAATAGAATTCCAAATGGTTCAAAAGGGACAATACCCTTCAACCTATATCAATGAATCATTCTAGATTTTCATAAAGAATATCAATTAACACGATTTTGTTCATTACATCGACAAATTGTTTTTAACTCTATGTCTCTAATATCATGTCCATTTCTTTCCTCTGTAGTGATATAATCTATATAAGCCAGTAACAACCTTCTCTCCATGGTGATCATTTTGGTGTAGTGGTTAAGTTACTTGGTTTCGGATCCAAAGGTCCCGGGTTCTGTCCTACCGGATAAGTGCGCCGCTTCATTTGGTGACCCTAGCTGAACTAAGAAAAGCGAAACCTATACTGATCTGTCGTGGCACCATCTACCCGGGAAAAAAATCGTCAGATTAACGTGACGTAACTCATCTAACACACACAAACTGACAGCTCCCATTAACAACTATATCGTTCGTTCGCCTAACCAACTCTCTGGTAGGGGAGTGTGTAGTGATATAATCTATATAAGACAGTAACAACCTCCGCACCATGGTGATCATTTTGGTGTAGTGGTTAAGTTACTCGGTTTTGGATCCAAAGTTCCCGGGTTTTGTCCTACCGGATAAATGCGCCCTCTTCATTTCCAAAGAAAGCGTCCGAAAATTAATTTTTGATGCGAATGTGGCTACTAGAGAAAAAGTTCGTACAAAATAACAGTTTGATACTTTTGGTTTTATTTTTAGCAAACGTGTCATAAGATGGAATAAAAATATTTTTTTCTTTCATATATAGAGTGCCTAAAAATTTGTGAAATTATATTATAGTTTGGTAAATTTATTATGCTTTATATATTAAATAATTAAAGTTTCCTTTATTTCATTGCATTTTATGAAGGAAATATACATTTATCTATAACAAGATTAAAGTTATTAATCTTATAAAATATGGACCAGTTATTCTTATGTTTAGTGTTGTAGAACAACATTCTATCATAAAAATTATTTATATTTTAATATCTGTAAAACCTTGTCTAGGAAAAACGCATAAATTTTCTTTTATCACAATCCTCCATTAACAGCAGTAAATGATTAGTAATGAAATGAAACGACTAATAATGGAGCAAAAGCGTTCTGATGGAAAATAGATAAGGAGGATCATAGACTTTCTTATATTATTTTTTATTTTTATTATGGCGGCTATTATTATTACTCTTATTGCCACTAATAGGAAACACAACACATTACCGTAAATTACTATATATATATATATATAGAGAGAGAGAGAGAGAGAGAGAGTATAAAGAATGAAAGAATTCCACTCCATGAGATATGAAATACATGATCTCTAATAAATATTTTTCTTTTCGGTTCCTTTTAAGTCCACTTTTAATGTAGACCCAATTATAAAGTTATAAGTGAAAGTTTAATGTGTCTTGTAATATTGGATGCTACCCAACTTATATAAGAAGAGCACTTAAAATATATAGAGAAATGTGAACAGCATGAAGTAAAAATAATGAAAGGAATTTCATATTTTTAAAAGAGATTTCACATTTTTTCATTAAAACCCATGTTTGAATTTAAAAAAAAAAACAATCTTTATTATTTTTTCTTCTTTATAATTTTAGATGTTTTCTTCACACTGATTTTTATAACTTTATCAGTGTCATAAAAATTACATTCCACAAGCTGAAGTATACGTTCTTCTCATGGGTTGTTTCTTAAAAGTAAAAGATACAACAAATACATATTATTCTTGATATAACTGATGAAATGTAAAAAGAATAGAACCCAGAAGAAAAAAATTCATTGAAAAATATAATATAATGCCTAATGAGTACATTTATGATTTATATATAACGACACTAGAGCGCTCTCTCCACGCCCCTTGGGAGTCAATTTTCGCAAACCCCCAATTGTAGCTATTCTCGACTTCTCAAAAGTAACGTGCCTACAAAATCCCATGTCTGTATGTCCAATAAGTCCAACGCAGGAATATTTATTTGATCATTTGGGTTTTATAATTTCCGCAACTCCTTTTTTGAAGCGAATCTCTACTCCATCTAAGGAAGAAACTTGCTAAATGTCAAGTATGTTGATCTAATAGTTGAAAGTCCGTGGTAGCCTAGTGGTTAAGGTAACGGACTCGTGGCCGGCGTGTCATGAGTTCAAGCCTCGTACCGCTGAAGATCCGTCACGTGTAGGGGAGAGAGATTCACGCTAAATGTGTACTCTCGTTGGTTTGGGAGTTAGGAGAGGGGATTCCAGCTCCGGTGTCGTCTTCGTCGCTTCCCCATGGTTCAGAATTACGAGGTTCGTCAAAAAGAGCCTTCAGGTAACTGAAGAGTGTGACTTTAGTATTCACTCACTCACTAATATAGTTGAAAAAAGGGAGTATTTATCTCTATAACCCCCTTAAAAGATTTTCGGGGTCAACCCCTTGGGATTGATTTTCTCAAACCCGCTTTTATAGCGAATCTCTACTTTAGAAAAGGAACGTGTCTATAAAATTTCAAGTCTGTAGGGGTCTAATAGTTCATAAACAGGAAATAGTAAGTAAGTAACAGAAAATTTTAGACAGTATGCATGTATTTTACTTAAAAGAGCTTAGGATATTCGTGTTCAAAACTTCCAAGCATTTAGTTGATTTTTTTTGTTCAGATATCTCATTTTGTTATGTTTTAACCTTAATTTTGAACTCTAGTGTATATATACCACTTATATATTTCTTAAATACATATTCTTACTTCTTTTTGCATACTAATTAGTTTTAAATCAAAAGAGGTGGCAATTTTTGAACATTAATATATTATCTTTATATCATATTATTTCAGGATATTGACGTTTTGTTTAAGATGTAGTAATTTGTATTACTTATATCAGAATGTTTTCAAAGAAACTAATTTTAATGAATTTATATCTTCCATTTGCAGGACTCTGCACCTCTACATCTCCCGTTGAAATGGTTTGAATTGAAGAAAAAGGGAGGAGAGCCACGGCATGTGCATTGTCCTTACCACTTGACCATGACTCAAAATTACGCGGTCCATCGCCAATAGCTCTTGCACTGCTTTGAAGCGATGTGAATGAATCAATCTCGGTTGCAAAGCGTTTTTTTAACAACTTTCTTGCATCTCTACCCTAGTACTCCAAATTAAAAGATTTTTTTAAAAAAATTTGTCGATTATTTCTAGATTTTAAAAACCGATTTTAATGAAACTGGACATACAGATAGGGCTGGTATAATGGAAAAATCATTAAATAAATAATAATAATAATTCAACAGATAAAGACACGCGAGTGATCATGCGTAACACTTATTGAAATCGGTAGGTATGTAATAGCATTTGTAGAATATAACAAAAAATTGGTTAATAGAGAGTACGGCTCACTCTTTCAGATTAACAGGCCTCACACAGAGAATTTATCCCAGAAATAAGGGAATTTAGGAGTTCCTGTGGCAACTAATCCCACTCGTTCAGCAACTCGGGTTTCAGGTCTTGAAGGGCCTTCGGAGGGAGCTTGCGAGTTGCAATTGCTCGCCCCAGAGCATCCCAGGAATGCTCTATATGGATATTTGGAGATCTAACTGGCCCATCAATTCGGCAAATATTCTTACTTTTCAGAAATCTCTCAACCATATGAGCTCTACATGCCTCACGTTATCATCCATTAAATAAATTATGGGTCAACTGCACCCAAGAAAAAGTGAACATCGGGCTCCAAAAGTGCCCTTTAGTTCCAGAGATAATCGACAAAATCTAAAAATTATTTTAATTCTGAAATCCAGTATACATTGCTCTAAATATGAGAAATGTGTACTAATACATACCATGAACAACGAGCATGTTTAAAATTTAAAAAGAAAATAAGAAAATTAATATTTTTTCTTAGGCGTTTGATAAGAAATAAGGCTCTATTTTGGTCACTGTAGTTTGAAACTTATTAATTTGTCATTTACTCTCATTACTCTGTCGTCTGGCAGTGGTTAGACTCTATGGAAATGAGGGGATAGTTACGTTACGAATAGTTAGCTTCAAAATGTTAGCTGTGTGGAAGCTCGACATTAATTCACCATTCCAAATGCCTTTAGAGGAAGCTTCGTGTGGTCTAGAATGGAATGTATCATCAGAATTAGACTGACTAGTATGTGATTGATATCTTCTGATTCCGAAACACGTGGGTTGTTAATACGAACTAACTTTGCTCAAAAATCCGTATAGAGTATTGTGGAAGGAGTTCGCTAACTAGCAAACAAAAGAACAACAAATAGATATATTTCGGTTAGTACTCATTCCCCTTACTTTGTACACATGAGAAATGCTGATGCTCTTTTGTATTTAGCATACGGAAAGTCAAATATTCATCTTATTTTTTTGTATGAAAGTAACTGAAAATAATAACAAATTATTATACGAGTACTAATGGGAAATTTTTATAAGTCGACATTTTTATACAAATTCAACTTAAGTCCACATGATGATTCCGAATATATGACACATAACAAGTTACATACTCAAATAGTGATTTTTAGTTAGTTTTATAGTTAGTTTTAAATGTAATTATAATTTTCTGTGAATGACATTCCTTCTATTTTCGTTTCAGAGAAACATAGTTCTAAGGCTTCATTTTTTTAAAAAATTTCAATTTGCTTCCTATTTTAATATTTTATTTTGCTTTGTATCTTAACCCGGCACTTCACGTGCGAAAAAACGACCTTAACTACAGGTGTACGGTATCTCATACCCAAGTGTGTTTACATTCTGTTTTAACCGTAAACTTTACATACAAAGGTGAAAAAAGAAGAAAAGTTGAAAATACAATATGTTTATTACACTTTTCACACGTAAATTTAGTTTTTCTGTTATTTTTATTGCATCATTCAGTACATTGTTTATACACTCCTTTAGTCTTCGTCGCGAGTAAGTGCGATGTTTTCACAGGATCTTAATTTTTTTTTAAAATTTCGCAGAAGTATTGCTTGTTGCTTTCTACATTTATTACATTCTTCTGTAAATCGAAATCAAAAACACTTCAGAAATCAGCATCTGGTTCAATGTTTAGTAGGTGGTTTCTGACTACTAACAAAATAGTTTGCGCGTTCATTGTCGCAACGTTCAATAACACAAAAAATTGCCGTAGGCTAACGATTACATTTTTTAGCTATTGAATATGATGTGGTAAATTTCTGAAGGACGATAATTTCTCCCTGAGTTTAATTATCTTGATAGAATTCAGTAGATGAATCATACTTGCTGTTATACTCTTCGTTTGATTGTTCCTCACCATAATCGCGAAGAGAATTTCTTCATCCGAAAATACACTGTTGTACTATATCTATTAAATACTGTATCTTTTAAAGTACTTAAATATTAAATGTCTTCATCATAAATACAATAACATGCCATTGAAGAAAAAAAATTTAAAGCGTGCTCATGCATTTAGAACTGCCACGGCATTCACGTGCAAGGTGAAACATAACCGAAGAGGCGGAATCCAAACATATACTTTCAGAATTCACCTATAAGCTAAAGCCACTCAAAGGATATGACCTTAAAGTTAGCTACACGAAAAACTATTCATTTTCCAAAAAAGGTTTAGATGGAGTCTTGAAAAAGTTAGGCGGTGGGTATGACATACCTTACGCGTGCCGGGTTAAAGTATTGAGCAACGTGAGGATTATTGGTGGAAGATGTATAAGATGTTAAATAGGAAGACGCTGAACATAAGGTGTACTACAAGGCCCATAGACAATAGCCAACATGATACCTATGATAGGAATTAAATAGAATTTGGACTCATATAATCTACAATGAACCAGTAACAATTTTTTATTTATGCCGAAAATGAATTTACTTAAAATTGATAGGAATAATTATATATAAAAGAGGTGTGAGTTTATTAATGTAAATATCATAAAATGTGATTATTTAAATTTACATGTTTCTAAATTACTCGGACACTCTTCCCAATATATGAGTAAATTTTTATTAAAGTTGAAATCTGAAACAACGCGAGAGTTATTGATAAAGGATTTTGTAATTTTGAACCATGGTTAAGGGAAGAGTATGAAACCTGAGCAATGGCATGCACTCCTCAAATTTCCACACAATACCAACGAGAAGATTTTTGGGCTTCGACATATTTAACATGCATCGGCACACTTCAGTTACGCCGGTATTCACCGCTAACCTGACCCAGCGATGAAACCTTGGGTAAAGTAACCGGCAGTCAAGTTAAAACTAACCCCAGGTTAGAACTTCTATTCACCACTGTTTTTCGACCTCAGGTTACTTGACTGCGGGTTTCCTAACCTGGGGTTACTGGTCGAAGTAAACCCCGTGACTTCGGCTCATTTCTCCGTGATCTGAACTCAACTTCTATCGGAACAGTTGCATATTCTTCTTTTTCAATGTTTGTTCTTCAAAATGAATACTTTCAAAGTTTATTTTACGCAATTAAGAAAGGGAACACTTGCATGTTGAAGAAATATGCGGTTAGTTGTTTAAAAAAAACGAAGCATATAGTGAAATAGCACGGGAATTTAAGGACATTGACGGAGTGATGAATACACGAACGACAAAAGAATTCCGTCAATGTTATGGAAATTTAAAAAAAATTGAACAAAAAAAAACAACGTTTTTCGTCAAGAAAGGAGAAAAACCAGTTGTGGTGAAATATCGTAAGAAATGGAATTTTAACGGACTTTGTGACCGTCCATTTCTTCACATACATAATTCCTTTTTTCTTAATACCCTCTCTCTTCTGGATAATATAGAATACTTTAAATAAAAAAGCTGCGAAATTGGGCAAATTTTTAAAAAATTCATCATAAAGAGTTGAAAGAAAAATCCGAACTTAAACAGCTTCAAAACTGTAAACACTCGAAAAATCGCATACTTCGCATGCGTGGTTAAAACCAACCCGCTGTGACCTAGGTTAGAATTTTCTAACCTGTGTGTGACCCGGAGTTATTAACTTGCGATGGTGAATCGCACTTTTGGCGAAACCCAGGTTTCCTTCCTCTAACCGGTGGTCAGGTTAGTGGTGAATACGGGCGTTAGTCATGAACTCATGACACGAATCCTGCCATGAATCCGTAGCCTGGATAACTAGGCTACCCCGGTAACAAAATTTACTCAAAAAGAATCTGCGTGAAATCACAGGGTCCTTTTGTACAATCATAAAACCACAGTAATTACGTGTTACAGTATCATGGTGTTCAGATATTCCTTATTCTAAAGAAAGGCGAACATTTTTCTTTTAAAAAATACATCTAATACGAAAAGGTTTTCATGATTTTTTTGCAGTATTAATATATTGAATTCTTCATCCTTTTTCCAATAAATAAATAGAAAGATTCAATGTAATTCCCCGGACAAATGATTTATTTTTAATATTGTGTAAGCAGTTTCTGTTTTTTGTTTTTTTTTAGGAAGAGAATGTACAATCTTTTAAACAAAATATTAATTTCACATTGTTTATCAAGATGAAGTTTTATTTTATAAACTGCTCAATAACAGATTTATAGGCCAAGTTACACTCGAGATTATAAAATCCATCTTTTTTAAAATTTTTTTTTTTAACTCTGGACTGAAGATTTAATACATTTTGTCACGTCCATTGCTAAGGTATCGAACTAAAATCTGACTGCATTATATTTACTTTTATCCAAAGTTAAAATAAATGCGCATGGTAAGTATAAGGATAACTAAATATAGTTAAACAGGATTTTCATGGGATTTCATTGACTATTTGTTGTCCAGTACTACCTGTAGAAGATTGTTTATAATTTTTTTGGTTCAAATAAATTATGCTATTTCAAACATATTTGTAAATTTTACCTTTCTAACTTTATTATTATGTTATTTATAGAATTTTCAAATGTTAACGAACTTTTGGGCTGTGGTGTAACGTACACCCCCGCATTGCGGGGTGCCCCATATTTTTAGGGGGACGAAAGCCTGATGTTATGCTTTTACAATCAATTATAATGAGTAGAATGCACGCGCTACAGGGTACCTGGCTCGAAGCTGCCGTTGCAGTAACCGATTTCTAACAGTTTTTTATGTCACTGCGGTACTTACTGCAGCTTCGAAGTTCTGCCGCAAAGGCAGTACGATGCACCACAACCATACGACGAATACGGTGGTTTTTCCTTCTCTGTAGCGCCACGTGACTGCCCGGAACCCGGTCTTGACTCAATACCATCCCTTGACCATTGCTCCAAACAATCATACACACTGCTCGAAACAATGATCGCAGATTCCGGAAAAGTCTTTCTGCGATATCGCGAAAAGAAATTTCACCTTGTAGCCCTATTACACGACCTCATTCAAACTCGTTGATCTGTTCATAATGGCTTCTTCGTCTTCTTAAAGGCATTCTTGGCTAACATCAACTCAGAACGTCAGATTTCGCAGACAAATAACGCTCAAGAACTTTACAGCATACATCTAAAGCAATCCTGATTTGCACAAGTTCTGAGTGGTGTTAATAGCACTACACTCAATTGCGAAGTGCGAAATTTGAATCGATGTCACCTTTCGGATGTATAAACACCCCTACCAAATTTTGTTTATCCAATACAAGTCTACTTTGGCGTTGGTAATTTTTTACTGCCAATGTGTATTCTTATTATACAATTATTTCTTATGATTTGTACATTAATTATAAAAATACATTTATTTACTTGAATAAAAATAAATATCTTACGCCCAGGAAATTTTTTTATTAAAAAAGTTTGTGATCTTCAAAATGCTATAAGTCTCTTCTTTCTCTCTCCACCCTCTTTTACATTTTCCCTCGAAAACACAAGAGAAACAGTTAAGATTTTTCTTGCGTGGTGAAAATGGAAACACAAGATGAAAGAACTGATGTTGTTTCGCAAGGGAACATGAACTTTTCTTTTAACGAACGTGTTATTTATTTTTTGTTTCTTTATTTTCAAATGCCCCACAGAATGCAAAGTAAGTTTAAACTAAGGAGTTTGTGTTCAATATGGGAAATTTAAAAATAATTTCATATTTGCTGTAATTTTTTTCAAAAAAGTTTTTAGTATTTCTGAATTTATTAAAATTGTTTCCTTCCTATATTTATTTCCTTATGGGATTCTGCTTTAGATTTACTGTTCATTTTCTTGCATTATTTCTATTTAAAAATACATTACTCATTGGTCCGAGCAGATGCGAGATTTAATTGAATAAATACGAAAATTAATGCAAGTTTCACCTAATGCAATTGATTATTAATTATAGATATTTTCAACAGAGCCGTTTGGATTGATTTTTATAGGTTTTTCGAATCAGTTAAAATGAAGTACCCTTATTAATTAAGGAAAATACCTCGTATTACAGTATGGATTCTTGACATTGGAATTATGTATTTTTTCTTCTTTTTACAAAAGTGTGACATAATGGTTATGGAGTAAATTAAACTCTAATTATTTGACAAAATGAAGCTTATACTGGGGTAGACCAAGTTTTTCGTATTCCATCATCATCCGCATGGTAGCTATAAATATGCTTCCACGTGGTGCTATTTAATTTGCATCACTGATTTTTGATAGAAATGCAATGGATTTGATAGAAATGAATGGAAATGCAATGATAGCAATGGAATTTTGATGGAAATAATGAAGAAATAACGAAGAAATATAACTCTTTTAGAATATAAGCGTTCGTAAAATGTTGATGATCATGATAGCTGGGATATCCTGGCCCCGATTTCTAAGAATATCGGAAGTTTGTGAACAAACACTTTTATACATAACTTGTTATTTATTTATTTATTTTGCATTTAGTGAAAAATTAATATGAAACTTAATTTTCTTTATTTTTTACATCATTTTCTTTCCTTCCCGATTTTTCTAGAAATAAAACCCCCACCATTTCCATCTTTCCAAAATGGTGCTATTATTTCAAAAATATTTTTATTTGACGGCTTTCTAAATTCGATTTCTCCACATATATCTACATTGATATTGAATTATTGGGGGAAAAACTCGTTTTTGTGTTACTTTTTAGTTTTCACAATGGCAATTTTAATGTATACAGCATTTATAATTTAAATTTTAGGCTTATTGATTGTTTATAAGCATTACTATGGAATTATTCCAAAAGTAATTGGTAATCAACTTCGTCATTTAAACATCTTCTTAAGCAAAAATACTACTTTAGATTAGCACACCATCTTGATATTTTCCTTGCCAAATCGAAATAAGCTACTTGAATCCCAATACACTAAATAGTGAACCTACTATAAGCATAAAAGTTACAAATACTCGGAAAGGAATACGATATACAAACCATCTGCCCTACAAGTTCAAGGTCGATCTCTCCCAATCGGCTTACCATGGACGTGGAATAGGGTACTTTACCTTCATTGAAATTAATAATATAATATACTAGCTCCACCAAAGCATTTAAGTTGTTGTTGTTCCAAATGCCACCTGTCTGATGATGTCAGATAGAGGAACATGAAATTTATCTTGGCAAACAGCTACATTTACGCCTGCCGTTAGCCGTAGCATTGAACACCATACATGTGACATTACGTTTCGGCTTGGTTCCACCCCAATTTTGAGGGAGAACACCGTAGGGGTGATCAGGGATCTCCCACCTCTCTTCCCCATCCACCAACCGCAGGATAGAACTTGCGACTCGAAGGCTATTTGGAGTAACCCCATGCTGCAAAGGCACTATGCATTGACAAATATTCATGCCTTCTCCAGGATTCGAACCCAGGTTCTACGGTACAGCAGTCAGCGTCGCTAACCACTATACCGGGTGGGTGACTCATTGCTTTTATTGACGGCTCAAGAGTTTGAGCATCTTTAAGTGGGGAAAACATCATTTGTGTTCTGAAAGATAATTCTTTTATACCACACCATGCAAAGGACTTTGAAGTTACTTCATTTAACTCAAGTAGCAGCTCATGTTTTTCTGCATAAAGACCATTTGTTGGAGGTGATCAGAATCTGGACCTGTTACTTATCTTTTTAGCGCGTTTTTCACGTAGTGGAACAAAAGCGCTATTAGGACGCAAATTTCGTCTTCTTCTTCGTTCCATATTTTGTCGTACCTTTTTCTCAGCCAATAAGCAACGAAATGACCTCGGGTTTTGGCATTGGGTCGCATTTGTGCCCTAGATGAGCCAAATCATATTTAAATTTTCCCATAGTTTTTCTGAATTTTTCCTGAAAACGCGCTAAAATTACTTGGGCATGCCAATGATTGATATATTGTTTACTAAGTAAGTCATCTTGGTACATCATTTCTCTTACAAGTAGCAATCGCATATACATATATATCGTAGCTTATCTCTGCATAAACTCAAAGTAAAGGCAGTACAAGTAAAAAATTTAACTAAAATGTAAAAAAAATAAATAAAGTTAAAAAAATCAGTTTGACTGTGAAGATAATTTTTGAAATAAAATGAAAAGTTATGTTTTAATAAATAATAATTTTTTTCTATTCTTAAGTTCCTTTATATATTTTACGAATTTAATGTAAATCTTATTGTTTCTGAATTTGGCCTTCGCAACATAGAACTTGTAGTCTTAGTTATTAAATAACGTGAAAAAATAGTATTGCAATATTTGCTTGCAAAACATTTTTAGAAAAAGTGGTACAAATTCATTCGCTGAATTCGAAGTAATATTAAACTCGTATAACATTCAACTATATGCAATTTATTTTCTATCCTGGAAACTTTCAAGTGATTCCGAACGCTTTTGGTACAAATTGCCTTTGTGAAATAACTTACAACGCATTTAGCGTGTTATATTAAATTAATCGCATGTGTGTATTTATTTGTACTAAACTTAAACTTTTCGGAAACTAAATGAATTTGATGCGAGGAATTTAATTACTCGCCATTATAAATCCTTGCGAAGTTTCTGCAAAATTTAATAGTGTGCATTTGTATTGTATTGAAAATAGAACGAATGTCTATACTTGAAACTGTATAGATTTAGTAAATATTTATAAAAGTATGCTTGTGTAACTTTGAATTATATATTTATAAACATACTGATAACTATTACATTGACCAAACTTTATTGGTAATATTATTAATAGTTATGTACGCGACATCTCATAAAATATTCGCTTTAACCGACTTCTTTGATGCAAAGTAATTATTTCCAGTTACTTTTAATAACAACCGATTATATTAACATTTACCCTTGCTATTATTTATATAATTTTACTTTAAAAACGCTCACTAGCTATTTTTAGAAAATAATTAGGAAAAGAATCAAGTTATACGTGCAGGTTTAGTAGAAGGTCATATTTTAAGCGAGGTTTTCATTAATTAAAATTTTAAAAAATGATGAATATTTAATGGAAAGAATCGTCACGTTATATGGCTTATAATTTTTGTTTCGCATTTCCAAGCAACACAAGAGTTCGCAAAATGATTAAGAAACGAATAAACACTATGTGTGTGTGTGTGAATTATCTCTCTACACTCCAATGTTTGACATTAAGTCAATCCGAATATTTCCAGTCTTCTTATTCTTAGCCTCTTTGGCAATTTTATTTAATAAAACAGTAAAATTGTTCGTTTAAAACTAATTCTTCAATATCAAAACCAATTTTCAAAATGTAAGCAAATTGTTTCTAATTTAGAGAAGAATTCACGTACTTGTCGCCAGTAAAATATCAAATATCAAACTAAAATAAAACTATTTTGCATTTGAAAAATCTTAAAAAAATAAATAAACAGTTGATAGTGTGCCTTTTTGGAAACAGAACTGATTTCTTATGAAAACATGTTCCATTCTTAGGAAAATATATTTATAACTGATAATTACGAGATTCTGGGCTTTCCGATGATATATTCAATGTATTAAAAAATAAAATGTATAACTAATAGATAATTTGAGATACAATGAATGAATACCTAAGTGCATGGTTTATCACTTGTTTCATTATATATGTTAATAAGCATTTCGTGTTCATGTGAAAAAACTTCTTTCTTTGAAACTTTTATTCTGTTTTCTTTATGCAAAGTTAGATGTTAAATGGCATTTATAGTCACGAACGCATACAATGTAAGCTTATTGTTTTTCATACAAATATTATAAATAATTATTAAAATACAATTACACTGTTCAAAAGTGAAATTGCAACACCAGAAAATAATTCACGCAGCTTCATGCAAATTTCATGAGCGATAATGGTGTGGTGGATATGCAAATTGTTAGAAAACAGACACATAAAATAATTATAAATCAGTTTATTCAGTATCTAATTTGACAACCTCATGCAGGCTATACAGGCCTCAATCCGGCGATATATTCTATCAATTAGTCCATTGATGGTTGCCTAAGGTAATATTTGCTAAGCTACATACACTGATTGGCGCAGATGATCAACGTTTTGCGCTAGTAGTAATCGGTTCATGTCACGTCCAATGAGATCCCACAGGTATTCAATGGGATTCAGAACCGGAATGTTTTCGGGACGAGGGAAGGATGCCAAATAGGTTTTTAAGAGTTCACCTTGTAGCACCGACCTAGCATTGACTTGCTGGAATATCGTGTCGGTTGGACTCCGCAACAAGGGTAAAACAACAGGTTCTACGACTTGCATGATGTAGCGGTTCGCAGTCAAACAGCCATTAATGTGATCCAGAGGTGTCCTGTGATAAAACATGTCACTCCAAACCATGATGCCCGGTGTAGGACCGGTTTAATGCTTGGCGAAATGAGTTGGTTCGTAGCGTTTTTCATGTCTCCGTCATACCCGTTGACGGCTGTCATTTCTCCACAGACAGAAACGAGACTCATCCGTGAGCAATACCAAATTTCGTTTGATGTTCCTGGTGTCATGTTAATGATATAACTCCGAGCGTCTAGCCCTGTATTGAGCGATTGACTGCACCCATGTTGCTGGTACCCATGACGTAACTTTACTTCATGCAATCTGTTGCGTAGGAATTGGATGGCCATAGATCCACACGTTCCTGGTGGTAACCGTCTTTGCATGCGACGTGCCGTGGAAAAATTGTCTGGAAGAATCAACTAGAGAATATGCCTGTCTGAGTGATCTGATGTGCACCTGTGCGCAGCACATTCTTGTAGACGTGTACGTAAACCTACCTGAAATTATCGTGTCATACAACGTTGGGTGTCTCTCACGTTGTACCCAACACCAGATGCTATTGTGTGCATAGCGGCAAACCCAGTTCATATAATTCGATAATACGGTCAATTTTCCCTCTCGTTAACTGATGGTAATGAACTCCCAGAAGTCTCACAGTAATTTCCTATGCTTCTTCGAAAGTCGCAATTGCTACGCAATAACACACATGCTGTTTATGAGAAGGGAAGTTGCTAACCAATATAGCCCGAATATAAGTGCCACGTGATCAGATGTGTGAGAAAATTTAATAATTTGTGTATCCATCTCACCACTATTGCTTTAGAAATTTGCAAGCTTGCGCATTGAATACCGCTACGTGTATTATTTCTTGGTGTTGCGATTTCGCTTTTAAGGAATTGTACTAGCAATTCGAGTAAAAAATTACTAGGTGTAGTTATCGATGCTTCCGAAGATAATATAATAATTTATAAAAATTAAGAAACAGGTAATTTTTTATTTCAGATTGACGTAATTTTTTGGAAATTTCGGATTTTTTTTGCTTTTCTTGCCAAAACGATAAAGTAATCATAAAAATCGGTTTTTGTCGAAATTGATTACTTTTAAAAAATAGAAAATTTGAGTGAAATTTTCAGCAAACTTGGCAGAAAATTTAGACTACAAATTTCCCCAAGTTGCTAACATTGAGGACAAACCCAGATGCCTCTATAAAAGACTAGAAGTTTCAACAGGGATTATTTTGATAGAAAAATTTCGAAGAATGTATAACTGTTTTATATAAAAAACAATTCTGAGAAATAAGCATTTCATTGATATTGGGATTAATGATTTATATTGCTGTGCGACTTTTATTTTGTTCTAGGGAGGACTTTAATATGTGGAATTTGTTTTTGTTTATTAAATATATTATAATTACTGAAAAGTTTCAGGGTATGTTATAAGTTACACAGAAAAAGTCCATCTGAAATTGCAAGGTATTTTCTTACAATTAAAAGATAATCGATCGTAATACGGTATCATGGTATTCATCTGCTCATTACCAAAATTAATAGAAAGTATTTTGTCTTTTTAAAAAATATTTCTGTACTAAAATCATTTTTGGATTTCTTACGGCATGATATGTTAAAAAGTAAAGCATTGTTTTTAAATAAATCAAAAGAGAGATGCTGTGTAATTAATCTAATAAGTAAGGCTTATTTTAATATGACGAAACTGTTTTCTTGTTTTACTTCGGGGAATGCACTCTATTTTAATCGAAATGTTTACTCTAAATCGTTTATCAAGGTGAAGTTTTGATTTTTCAAACTGCTCAATAGCAGATTTATAGACCAAGTTACGCTAGAGATTACAAAAGCCATTCTGTTTTTTTTCCCTCTCCTCTTGACTGAAAAATGAGTAAATACACTTGATCACGCACGTTGTAAGGAGATCCAGCAAAAATTCGAACGCATTATATTTACTTTTATACAACGTTAAAATTAATGCTTTATTATAAATTTAAGGATAATTAAATCATAATGTAAACAAAATTCTACTTCCAATTAATCTTTGTTTCCTTGACTAACATACTGGTGTATAAAATTCAATAACTAGTATTTTCTCAGTCAACATTGTCTAACCCTAAAATTCCAGTCCCATTCATTTTCTTTTATAGTCATTGTTTCAATTTACTCAAACTTGTGATTTTCATTTTAACGTGTTATAATTTGAGTTTCCTTTTGGGAATCATCCTAACAATAGGTTAATACAATAGTCAGTTATTAGCTACCAGGTAACAATTTGACTAATACAAATCTCTCAAAAATCGGAAAAAAATTGTTTTGAATTTGAAAAAGATTTGATTTTGTAATGTATGAAGCAAGATTGCATTAAAAAAAAAGGAACCTTACGTTTTTTTAATTTCTAATGGTGCTGAGGATTTTTTTTTTACTATTACAGACCTAGTACATTTTCCAGACGCTGGTATCACTTTTTAGTGTGCCACCATATAGGTGGTATACCAATCAACGCAAGTAATTCTGACACCTAGTTTCCTCCCCAGATGGAGGCATCAGAGTTCTGACGAGGCTAAACCATACTCAGATTTTTTTTAAATTTTGCCGAGAGCATTCAACCCAAGCAGGCATTCAAGGAATATTTTACATATGACATAGATACTGCCAATTTTTTGCATCATGAAAACTCACCAACTTGTGGCGGGTTGGAACCAGAAAACATGGAAGCATAAGGTCAGCGTCAAAGCAATTGTGCCTTCTGGTTAACAAAATAAATAAATAAAAATAAAATAAAATTTGATGAAACGTTAAATGTTGTTTTTTAACGAAAGCGGTAAATTCAAAACAGGTACAGCAGGCTGCAGTGGTTAAGAAAGAGAAGATGAAGAAATGCAAATTATACATTCTTTTTTCCAATAACGATTAATTCCAATAAATATAAGTTGATCTATTTGTGCTACGTTATTCGCTTTTGATCCTGCCTAATATATACATTCCCAATAATATGGTAAAATTCATTGTTGTACATAATATTCATATTATGTGGAGCTACTTTAAATCAAAACTAATAAAGTTAAATTACTTACTTTTGAATTTGTTTTATTTGATTATTAACAAAGTACTTAAAATCCACCTTTCATATTGGGTATGCACGAATTTCTACATAACATCACATTTAAAAACCTTCATAGGCTTCATTTGAATATATTCTAAATGGAATGTGATACATCGCATTAAATTTCGTATAACGTTTTAGTTAACTATTAACTACTACTTTTTTTAAAAAAAATTACCCTGTCATATTGGATATGCAGCAATTTTTATGTAAAAATTCTATGTAAAAACATGTATATATAGGCTTCATTTAAATATTCTCGAAATATGACGTGGAATATCACATTTAATCTAAAGTATGTAATTCCTCTTTTACATTTTAGTAGCATATTTCATTTCAAAAATTTACCTCAAAATCAAAATAAATTTTGCACTTCTTCAATGTGGGGATAAACATATGGAGCAAGCAATAAAGAGTATAAAAATATTATCCATGCTAAAAAGTATTAATCGTATCTGAAAATACTCTTTTATACTTTTTACAATTATTATTCATATTCATATCCTTAATATTTTAACTATAATACATGGATAACAAGATTTTTTTTGAAATTATTTGAATAAGAAAATATTTATAAGGTAAAATTGAATAATCTGGATATAGGTTATGCTCTAAATTTTAAACAGGATGATGGAAAAATGAGATCATTTGGATCAAGGGGTACTCAACCTTTTTTTCCCTGTTAGGTCACATACTTACGTCAACCGCATACATAAGTTGGTTTTTTCATGTGGGCCGCAATATGAGGATAATGGATGCTTTAAGACCAAGATAACATTGGAAATTTAAAATATGGAAAATGGGTCAAAGTATTTTAACTCCTGTTTTGCTTTTTTTTTAAAATTATTATTTTTTGTCACTAACAGTAAATTAGAAACATTTATATAAGAAACACCTCTTCACAATTTTTGCATCAGTAAGAGAATTCATATGAGTACCAATAATACAACAAACTTTAAAGGATTGCTACCGTTCTGATATTACCACTGACAAAACACTTTGTTGATGTTGCAAAGATTATTTTAGAAATCCTATTTATCACATCTTAAAAGAGATCTTCGATGAAAAGTGTCATTGAACGATTCCTGTTCATTGGCATTTTTTCATTACAGCACTTCATGACAAATCAAGGAATTACTGATCCATGTTTGTTTTTCACTGCAAAATAGTAAACCTCCCAATTATCATGAAATGATATATTTTCTTCGAATAATTTTCGCATGAAAGGTATGAAAGTTAGTAAAAAATTATAAAATTGTCGCTACTCCGCTGTTGTTTGTTATCACTAACCGTAACGGTTCGAAATAGAAAACGAATATCAATTCCTACCTGTGCGACACCGACAGCAAAAAGCAAAATTTATATATTTGATTTCTAAACAAAGAATTTCCCGCCAAATTTTTAATACAATGTTCAGAAATAAGAAAATTTCTCAGATAATGGGCCATGACCAGGTCATTTAAAAAGGCCTGATGGGCCGCAGGTTGAGTATCGCTGATTTAGGTGTATCCATAATTGCACACTAACAACTAACCAATAAAATATTCACTATCCAAAAATTTTGTGAAAGGATGTTTTTAATCTGAATTATTTACCTTATGAAATAAATAGTGAGAATAAATATAAAAAAAAATCTTACTTAAGCACTCAACTGGAAGTATGATGACTCCATAAAAGTGCAAAGTATTAAAAAAATATGCACTGTTTTAATTGAAAGCGAATAAGAAAATAAGTAAAAAAGACATGGCAGGAATGAGGAGATTTACGTTCACTAAAACATGTTACATTATGAGACTTCATTAGCAATTATTTTTAATCAGAACAGTAATTATAAGAGAATAAAGTGAAATCACACTCATATACTCATTACATAGGTGACGTGATTGTTCGGAGTAATTTAAATATGTAATGAGCACACGATATGTAATGACTTTCTATTAAGGGACATTTATGTCGCCAGTCTAATTACTGCAACAGATGCGTTTTAGTCAGAACCATCTATGCAATGCTGTGTGAGGATTGCTAATGAAGTGAATTCAAAAAAGTAGATGGATTCTATTCTATTACCAATATAAAACTTTTATACAGTTTTCTCGAAATAATTTTCCCACTTTCTGCTATACTGTTCTGTATAAAATCAGATGTTTTGTACGGGAAACTATACGGTTATTACTGAATATATACTTTTAGCTTCCTGAAATGATAAACAAATGATCCTAGAGTAGTCGTGCTTCTGTATAATGAGAATTGCACTAAATTAACACCAAGGCTCTTCAGATAGTGTTACTTCTAGATTTGACTATAAATCAAGCGATGAGTGTTGCTATTTTAAATATTACAAATGAAAAGTTTGTGTTAAATGATTTTTTTTTACATTTATAAACCTCGTGCACCCCACTATGTATCACACGGGGGCTTGCAACACAAAGGAAAAAAGGAAGGATTATAACGCAAACAACCATGCCTTATCCAGGATTCGAACCCAAACCCTACGGCACCGCAGTCATTGTCACTAACCTCTGTATCGGATGGGTGGCGTTAAATAACATTGGCAGTAATTTTAAAATTACGCCAAAGGAGCGCCAAAGTTTGACTTTCAAATTTGAAGTTGTTGCCACAAAAAGAACATGGTGCCACATTTGAAAAGCAACAATGTCATTGCTGCAGATTTATGAAAAGACTGATCATTAAGAAATTCATAATTTTGAAAGAATTTACATGAAAAGTGCCAAAACGAATAAAAAATATTGACTTTATGGAGAACTTCTTATGGTTTTCGTTCTTTCTGACGATAATTCCAGTATAGCTTAAAAGGAACGAAAAGGAATGCATGTTTGTCGTTTCACCATTCAGATGATGCATCCAGTTTATCGAGAAAAGAAATAAAGAAAATGATCTTTATGGGAGCTCTTTTCTTTCTGGAGATTTCTGTAGTTTATCTTTTAAAGGAAGCACGAAATGGAAATTGCTTCCATTGCTCTAATGTTTTCAAACTTGTTGTGAACATTATTGAGAATTTATCCTCCTTTTCTTTCATAATAGTTCTAGGTTTATAGTTGTACTTAAAAGAAAAGTAAAAATAAAAATTCACCGAGCTAAATGACCTTGATGTGGATTCGTATGCAATTTTTCTCTTATTTATATCTAAAATTTCCATTTAAGGCTAGACAAAAATGAAATGTAGGTTTGATACTACATTCCAGGTTAAAAAAAGTTAATTTGTGGCAAATTATACATTTATGAGGTTTACCAGAAATTATAAACTTATCATCACTCTTGGCGATAAATATTTTTTGTCGCCAAATGGTGCATTAAAATAGGATCCAAAACGTGATGAAATATGCATTAGTACCGAAAGAACAATGCGGAGCTTTCAATATATGTGCATATAAGTTATATATATAAGGGCAATTTCTCTTCGTAGTAAGGCGACAGAGGCTAATAATGATGCTGCTAACTTTGACACCATATCATTTGTAAACTCCCAAGCTCACTTAAAGTGTTGCATATTGTTTTAATGAGCACACTTCTATATTTTGGCTTTGATAATTTTCAGTCGAGCATGTGGATTGTTGAGCAATCCCCAGTTCTGTGTGTAAAAATTTTGTTTTTGAATCTGAATTTGTGGGTGTTTCCTGCTTTTAGGTTGCTTTGTGATTTGTTGAAAGACATGGAGTAGTGGCAAGAGGGAGAAGCGATGTGGCGAAAGAACTTTGTTGAGACTATAAGCATTCAGTGTGAAAGTGAGATGTGAATTGGCCCAGTTGTGGCTGCCCTGATTTAACCTAAGACCTAAGACCACTAAGGACTTATCATGTAACGAGGATGCAATGTGCTTCATCTACCGAGGCGGAATACCTTGACAATGGTGCAGGGTAGAAGTTCGAAGAAGAAGATCCTAGATCAAGAGTCGTTATCGTTACTTGATCGCAGTTCTGAATAAGGAGGTGTTCCGTGTGAGATATTGAAAAGAAGATTAATCAAAAATAAAATGGCGAAATTAAATGTCTCTTAATATTAATCCCTTAAATGTACTGACGTATATATACGTTTCACTCAACGGATGCGTTAAGTGCCCTGAACGTATATATACACCCTGTACGCATATATAAGTATTTACTTATTTCAGACTAGAGATGCGAACTCATTGCTATCAAGAGTGCATTGGAGATTTTCTTTTATAAAAGCTTCCAATAATCCAGCGGTATCGTCACCATCACAGAATCAAGATCTGCACTACAAGCCATCCAGAAGGTCAAGTGCAAATCAGCCATAAATTATTCAATCCATCGACAAAATTATCACAGAAAAGAAATCCTGCACGCTACAATGGATACCAGCCCACGTAAATATCTTCGGTAATGAGAAAACCGATGGACTTGCCAAAAAATCCAGAGCTTGCCCTCAATCATCTAACCTCATGACCTTTATCGACACCAATGCAGTTGCCAACCGAAAGCTTTTCAACAATAATTTTAAATATTCCAACCCAGATCTAAATAGCAACCGTGCAATAACATCAATAATAACTAGACTTAGAACAAAGCACGTGAAAGGATCGAAAATCTCACTGACAAAGAAGTTACACAAATCATTGCCCAAACTGCCCTAATGTTCAACAGTCTCCACAACATATCCTCAGCTGCCAGCAATTCAAGCCAGACTTTTCAAGATCAGCCCAGAAGATCCGGAAGATTTGATCTTCTCTGATAAAGCTGTTGACGTTGCCGAAGCTGGCTTCGACAGCTTCGGAGCGATCAACAGCTTCTTTTTTTAAAATTAATCTTCACATCATGAACACGCCAACAACCACTTATTTCAGAAGATATTTGCTTGTTTGTGCCTTTTCTATCCCTCAACACACCGCATATACGTCTCTATGTAAGAAACGGTGGCACTGCGGTGCGTGATCTTTGATTGGCAGTTAAGGGGTTCAACGGTTATTCTGGTTCTCGATTCAAGTGGTTAACAGAGTAATGGAATCATAGTGTATGCGTGAAAAAAGATTGGATCTAAAATCTTTTATAGTCGGTCGTATAAATGTGTGTGAGTCCATTATATTAAATCCATCAGACGCCAAAATCTTCAAGTTGACATGGAGTGAAAGCAGAAATAAATTTTCAATCTCAGGTAGATAATTTGTCTAAAAAGTATGAAATGATTTATTGATCAATTTAATGTGCTTTAACAATCTGTAATATATAATTTTATATCTCGTTTTAGCAATAATGACTTCACTTCAGCTGATAGCTCACTCTTCCTATTTTAACACCATTCCAACTAAATGTGTTTAAACTGCAACTGATTTAAAGTGTGACAGATTCTTTACTCTACATGTTTGTAGGGCCTGTCAGATTTGATTTAATTTCATTTATATCAACGTTACAATCTAAAGCAGCTCGAGTTTTACTGGCGATGGATCACGTAATTTTGAGCCTCCGGAAAGTGATGAAATCTGGGCTGGTATCCCACTTCCAACTTTTCACTGTCGTGAGGACTCTGAACCACGACAAAATTAATTTGTACCAGACCCTCTACATGGAAGTCGTTTTAGAAGTATCGAAACTCGGCAACCCATCATTCAGCAGCCCAGGTTATGAATTCACGTCTGTAAACACTGTGGTAAACGTTGACAATGATGGCACGAAAGCTTTAATTTAAACCTACAGAATCAATCCATGCTACAAATTTACAACACTATTTGTCGAACATCACTTGAATCATAATAAATAAAACTTGATGATTTAAGTCAGTGGTTCTTAAACTGTAGTCCGTGAACCCATGGGGTCCACAAAATCTCGCAGGCAACGTTAATTTCCATTTTGACAGGCTCTGAAAGGTCTCGTAGAAAAATTGAAAAGTGAGCCATACTAGACTAGATTACTATTTAGTCCCCAATGGAGAAACTACTAGAATTTGTATTTTGGTCAAGTATATTAAGTCGGGGAGGGATGCTTAAAATCTTGGGGGTCCGCGATGCCACACTGATACATGAAAGGGGCCATGACGATTGGAAGTTCGAGAACCACTGATTGAAACGCTTTATTATAAATGTATTTAGATTTTTCTTGAGAATTAGTTAAATATTTAAAATGTTTATTTTCAGCGAAAAAAAAGACATTCCTGAGCATGTTTTCCATGAAAAATTATTGCATTTTCTGTATCATAAAAATCTATTCAATCTCTTAGTAATATTTAAAAAAAGTTAATGACTTAAATGTTTTTCTGTCTCATTAATTAGCTCTAATTAATTAGCGTAGAAATAAATTAATTCCTCATTAGAAGAGATTTCATTAAGAAATTCAAAAATGAAAATTATGAAGTATCGCCTACACTAAAACAACAGACACTTACCGGAAGCCCTTTCCAAAATAAAATTTTTAGTAATATTTTGAGAAACATTAGGCTGGGGGACAATCGAATATAAATTAAACATGTTAAAAATTGAGAAAATTCTAATGACAGTATTAAGGATATATTTGAAACTAAAATCTTCATTTTCGTCTGCCGTGATGCGCAACATTCAACAATTTTATAAACTTCAGATAATTTGATGAAGAAAAATAATAACAAAATGCGAACGAGATTCACATTCAGAGCCATTAAACGTATCTTAAAATACACAGATATTATCACCATAGATTATATTGGTAAATGGTTTTTAATCTTAAGAGATCTGTATTATACCGTCTGTACTTTGCTGTAAATAAGGAACAATTATACGTACAAAATATTAAATTAAGTCAAATTACATAAATTGACAATATTTATCTTAATACACCGAGTGAATATCACTGAAAAAAAGTAACAGTATAACTCAAAAATTCAAAATGTATTATATATATATATATATATTGGAAATGCATTTATTTAACACTTGTATTTACATACATTTCAGCACAATTTTCTGAGATCGTGAAAAATAAATATTAAAACACCATTCATTTCAAATTTAAACTATTCATTCAAATTTAAATTTGAATACTTAAGAAACCACCTAACTTAAATTTAAATGTTTCGTTTTTCCCCGCAATTCGTACAAGTGCAACGCTTCAAACAAATCGATAATTAGTAGTTTTCAAACTAAATATCACGAGTGCTGATAATCAAGAAAAGTACTTGTGTATATTGATTAGTAAAAGCTGAAAGACAAAAATATTTTTACAAAAACACATACAATCGATAAAATACAAAAATAAATTAAAATCAATACTTAACAAATACTTATTCGTAACAAACACTCTAATAACAAATAATCACATAATTGAGATGCAAACTCATTGCTTGAATGCAACTTCAATTTTAGAATACACATATTTTCCGGCTCATTATACAAAAATCACGCAGTTGCAGATGCATCCTATAGCGGATCATTTCGGATGCCAGCATTTAACTGCCGGAACTTAATTATGAGAAGAGAAAATATCATTGACAAGCATGCGTTATATGTAGAAAAAAAGAAAGGAGAATCCTTCTAGGATTCAAAAACAGAAGTACCACATGACTATTTTTCCTCTTTTTGCTTAACATACATTATTCAGTGAAGACTAATGTAAACATACCGTAAGATACGAAGATCATTGATAAATGATCATAGCATTATTAAAAAACACAATAGGTTCATTTTTTTTCTATCTAAGCATGTTACTTTGTTTGATAACATTATGAAACGTAGTCTATATAAGGATATTATTTATAGATTTACATTAATAAATTAGAAGTAAATATTTACTCATCATGTAATCTAACTTCCATAAGATTCTGATGGAAATTTCAAATATATATATATACATATATACATGTATATAAATAAAAACATATATACATATATAAATATACATATACATATATACATATATATAAATATACATATACATATATACATATATATAAATATACATATAATATAAAATATATATATATATACATATATACATATATATAAATAAATACAAGTTGCTTATAATTGTGTTAAATTTGATAGATGAGAAATAATTCAATTATCGTATTGTTGATTTGTAAATATGACTTGTGGTGACTGATAATTTACTCAGGATTTGAAATTTGCATTATGGAAAATTTATGAATATTTAAAAAAGGCATTTCAAAAGTTTTAAATGAAAAGGAAGTCAAACTTGTCTGCGCGTTACGAGATGATTAAAAATGATGCAGTTTCCATACGATAAAACGTTATAATTTCTTAGGCATGAATTAAATATTTTATTTTTCAATAACATATTTAAATATGAGTTTTGTGGTTATCTTCTGTCATGCTAATTCTCACTAATATAAGAAAAATTTATGTAGAAATATATTGCGTAATATGTTTTCTAGAAATAAAAAAAAATATCTCTATTAATAATTTTTTAAAAAGAAAAATACATTTTTTTATTAAAATAAAAATGTAATTTTTTAAAAAAATTTATCCCACACACTGTTAAAAATTAACTTAAATTAAGTATATTAATTTCATACCATATATAAAATTGCATACGAAATGAAAATCTTTATTGTCAACATAAATTCATTTTTCTCAAATTGGAACGAAGATCAAATTAAAGACAGTGCATTTAATAGTAAAATATTTTCAAACTTATTTTGCAGTGTATGACATAATTTATATAAATTTCTTTAAATTGCTTCATTCTATTTTATTGCACGATAGAAAAAATCAGACTATATATTATTGAAATTTTGAAATGTTTTTAGAAAATTATTTTTTAAAATAATCAAGCTAAAGTACTTACCAAATCCCGTTGAAACACTTTCAAATTTCTAAAATATATTTTTTCCTTGGCAACTTTATAAAAAGTATTCCAAACACACACCGCACAAAGTTACACCTGATGCCAAACTTACGTCAAAAAATCACTACTTGTTAGACCAGTATCGTTTCCTTTCACATTTTTATTGGAAATTCAAACTAAAATTATGCAATATATTAAAAATCCTCCTTTCATCTAACACCACAAAGAAACAACTCCAATTCGTCAAAAATAAAAAATAAAAATTAAACACAATATTTTGAACGAATTAAAATAAATCCGACAGAAAACGTTATCCGGACTTTTCCGGGAGACTCCGGGAAAAAGTAAAGCAGTCAATTGTTTCCCTTTTCACACCGTTTGAAGGAAAGGCTGAAGCACGACTGGGATGGAGTGCCGGGTTGCTTCGGCCGCAGATTTTACGAAGATGATGCGCATCTGATTGCTCGCCAAGCAAACTTCGCCACGCCACCGCCAAATCTCCTGATCCAGTCCCCGGCCTGATTACCGAGAAGTAATCCGGAAAGATGGGAGGCTTCAACGGTGAGAACCTTGTGACTATGTCTCCCCATAGCATCCGGAAGGGGGAGTTAGTTGATTGAGGGAGGAGAAATAATAAAACAAATGGGAAAAAAACGGATAACTCATTTATATTTCTGTCAATTTATCTTTTCATCCGCTTCCTCTTTGGTCATTTTTTTGAGATATTAATGGAATACCAATGTTCTGATTCATTTGTTTCCACAATTCAGGAAAATATAATTAAAAAAACAAGTGGAATTCTGTTATTTTCCCGTCGTTAATATTTATCCGAACTGTATGCATAAATATGGACATAGGTCTTTGCATAGATCAATAAAATTAGTACATAGAGTGATATCATAGTAATAAAAATAAAATAAATCATGATAATCAATAAAAAATAATGATACAAATATTTTATCCAAAATATATATATATACCTTTTTCCTATTGAAAATATGCCAAAAAAGAAAGATCAGTTAATAACAAAAATCACTCAAAATGTAGATCAATTTGATCACATACTAAAAAAATAGCATTGAAGAATTATATAATTAATCAAATTATATTTGTAATAAACATAAATGCCATAACATACACAAAATAATCGGAACAAAATGTAAAGCACGTTGTTATATATAAAAATATCTGCTACAATATAGCCTTTCCTAATGTAACTTGAAAAATGATATTATTAGCAAGAAACTGGCTTAAGCCTGCTTGAAAGAATTTTTGGCCATATAGGACACTAAATATCGTGTCATATATAAGTTCATAAGTGAATAACAATTATATTAATGCCGCATTACAGAGCAACACGAGGTGCTATTGGCAACGGACATCGTAATTTTGATCTCGGTCGAGTGACGAAGACGAAATTTGAGCTAGGACCCGCCCCACCTCTTCAAACTACCGCACTAGGCCAGTGGGAGGATTTTCAGCTATATAGATTTAACGTAGATCAGCTCCCACTACACAACTGGTCTGCATTGCCACCAGAATACTTACCCGTGACACGCCAATCACGAGTTTCTGATCATAAATAATATGCTACACCGGGGGCATATATATATTGGTGGATAGATGGCGTATTAACAGTATACTTGGAAGCAACAAGAGATCTTGTGGAAATTGACCTTAAAATTTTTAACTATATTCAATTAACGAAGTAAACGTCTGAGTGGATGCTTTACTCTCCAAACATCCAGACCAGTCTAATATGAAAACTTTGAACGTAGAGAAGTTGTGTCTTAATCAGCGCTTCTATACAACGAATTTCAGCACATAAGCCGAAAATTTTGTGTATCAAATATTGCAAAACTTTTCACCTCTGCTTTAGGAAAAAGTTAAAGTATTATGAAGCAAAATTTTTTTGAAGGTGTCATAATAATTTTTTTGTAAATTGACATTCCCATAATGAAACATCAAAACAAAATATTCTAAGAAAAATAGGAGATGATCTAAATCTAAATGTAAGTCAATATTGTAATTAATTTCAATTTGAGTCATTCTCGTTCTTAATTTTTTGGGGGAGGGGACTAGGTACCCTTTTTATTCGTTGAAAAGTTAAAAACTGCTGATATTCTCAGCGTTTACATTTCTTTATTAGATTTAATCTCTAAACTGCCGATTTAAAGTTGCTCGGTTCGCTCCCCAGTGCCACCGTTTTTCAAAAAGGCACGCGTATACGGTGTGCTGTTGGGAAAAGGAGAAAAATAAGCACATCCTTCTCTGAAATGAGTAGATCTTCCGCAAACACTGCCAATGTTATTTTATTGATTTCCAAATCCTTCGTGATAATTTTACTGACAACAGCGAAAAGAAAAGCCCCTTTTCGAAAAGACGTATATATACGTCCTGGGTAATTAAAACGCCAGATGATCGAGGCGTATATATACGTCGGTGACGCTTAATGGGTTAATAATGCATTTAAAATTAAATTCCTATATATAATTGTTTATTTACGAATCAATTCAAAACAATACGAGGCAACTGGTGACGAATCTTGTAAATTTAAATTTAAATCTTGGAAAACCCTTGATCTGTAGCCACATTCTCTGCAATTCCACACCAATAGTATGACTGAAATTCAACAGATTTCTTTTGCATAAGCTATCCTACAACTTGAAACTTAAGAAGGCATCATGACTCGAACACGTGTATCAACTATGCTGATTACGATTTAGCTATTATGACCACTTTGCTTTTACGATTCCTTTAGATTCTTAAAAATATATTTGCGTAAATGTATAAGTGATTACATTAGATTATGCTGATGCATCTTTATATATATTTTACCACATGACACAAAAAACATTGGTGTAAATGAAAGCGAAATTACGGTGCTGAAGAGAAAACATTCCATAAAATATATGAACAAACTTTACCTTTATTTGTGTGTAACAGAATCACAGGCTATCACATGGGTCTGTAAACTTGTAGTTGTGGTGTGCCGAAACAAACTACCAATATGATGCTTGGTGCTACTCAGTAGAAAATTTTGAAACATTTCCATACCCCCATAATTCATGCAGAGTTAAGATATATAGGTCAAAAACAAATATTTAGAATTTTATTATAAATTAATTATGCAATATTTAATGGTATTTATTAAAATTAATGTTTACTGTTTCTTCTACATGAATGAAAAATTAAAATGCTGCATATACTGTATTACGTGTTTTTTAAATGTTTATTAAAAATAATAAATAATAGCACAAAATATTTAAGTATTACTCTTCAATTTAGTTAAATAAAAAAATAAATATTTTAATGTGAACCTATCCCCTTCACCGTTTTGCTTCGTATGGTAATATCAGGGGTATAATTTGTATCTTTCTGTTCGACACGAATCTGAATATCTAGCTGTTGAGCAACTTCTTTGTGAACTCAAAATACTTTCTATCTTCAAGCAACTAAATCTCTCCAGCAATGACATTCAACAATATCGGTTAAGTAATTTTAAAGGGGGCCTTACAGATTTGACGTAAATCAATAAATTTTGCTTTCCTTAATTCTGAAAATGCTAGTCCAATAATCTCTATTAAAAAGAATATCAACTTAAAAATTGACAAATTTGCAGAATGCCACTGAGAATTGTACCGCGAGCTAAATGTGGCACGCGTACCATGGTTGCCGACCTCTGGACCCCCTATCATTTAGATACCAATCCCTTGAGAGGTGAATGTCAGAGTGTCAGTATGTACTCTTCACACAACCCTAGTAATATTAATTTTGAGAACAGATCTTACGATCATCAAGATGAAAAATAAATGTTGCAATAAAACATGCTTTCTAGTTACTTTTGGTCGGTGAGGAGATTTTGATCTTACCAGGCTCTTTAACCCACTGACGTTTAGACAAACAAAATCGAACTCTTCTAAGAATTTATAAAGTGAATAATGGGATTTGTGCTGCCCATCGAAATGATTTGTGATCCCAAATTATAGTGTAGTGTTATAGAAGGTTTAAATTTAGGAGGTGTAGTGGTGTATTTTCATTATGATGTACTTTTTAAAAAATTTGTTCACCTTTTTTTTAAAAAAAATATTTCTATTTTTTTTAAAGTAGTATAATTTGTTCCTAATATTGAAAGCATTACATCCATCTTGATTATGATTTTAATTAGCCTCTTAGAGTTATAATAAGATTTAGATCATTTTCCCCCTTCTACATTAATTTTTTTTCATAAATGGATATTTATATATAACATAAATATTCTTCCGAAACGATTATGAAATGCACAGTTTAAAGCATAAAATTTAATTTATTACGTACAGAACACATATGAAAGTTGTGTAATATTCCTAGTTGTACTTTAGTCTTCTTTCAATAACTAGAAATGTACTGTAAAATACGTTTAACGCGAAAACCCTTAAGGTGAAATATCGGCTAATACGAAATATTACAGCGGTCCCAACAAACTACTATGTATTTCCATGTATTTTTTCTCTTAACACGAAATGAAAATCACTTAATACCAGAACAAAATTTTCAGTGAAGGAACGCAATACGGAAAACACCAGCCGGATTGGACTGTTCTACTGTATCATCGGAAGATCTAGTTGCAGTAGATGATGGTAATGCGTGTACAGCCATAAATATTACAGGCAAAGACATTTTGGAGTTCGTTCAGAGCTCAAAAAAATAATTGATGATTCCGACGATGAAAATGAAATGAATAAAGCACCCCCTATTCCCCCAAAATCTGAAATGAGGAATATCATGGAAAAAAAGAATGAGAAGTTATTTAGACGCACATTCCAATGGTGAAAGGGAAAAAAATGGACGATATTGAACAATTTGATGAAACTGTGATGCTAAAAAAATTCAATGCAAAGAAAATTATCGGTTTTTTGTCAAATAACTAAATAAATTTTTTGTTTTTCAAAAACCTTTAAAATTTTGTATTTAATTTCTTAGAATTCTTGTAAAGGTCCTCCCCCCATCTGATTTTTATTAAATGTATGCATATATACATATATATTCTAAAATAAAATAAACTGTAAAAAGTTAAATTTTGCTATATATTTTTTTGCAATATTCTTTAACACGAAATTCTTTTAACACGAAAAGATAATTCAATCCCTTCAGTTTCATGTTAAGCAATTTTCACTGAATATACACGATGCAGGTAGCATAGGAAATATGGTTAAGTCATCACAGAATAGAAGACATGCGATTGTCTTCCATTTCTGTAAGTCCATATCAAGAAAAATAAAGGCATCTCAAAAGACATCTCAGACATTTATTCATAAAGGTTAGTATTAATTATAATTTTCTGTGAATATTCCCGAAAAAAGGTTGAGCGTTAATAGTATTAAACTATTCAGCAGTATAAGAAAACGCCCTTAAAACAAGTTTAATTTCTTCTACGAGTATATATAATAGTAAACAATGCTATTTATAAAACTTAATCGATTACTCTTACTTAAAAAAATAGATCTCATCCTGAAAAGAAAATTTTATACAATTTTAAAAAAACTGGATGAAAATTTGGAACAAAAAAAAATCAAAACATTTGATGATTTAAATAACATTTTTTATCAATCTATAAGACATGGACGCAGTAGAGGAACGTTATTTAAGGTATCCGACTACTAGCGACAACATTTTTTTTAAAATGAAGATACGGAAATTTTTTGTTATTTTTTACGTTTGCTTAGTACATTTTAAGAAAAATATACTAATAGTAAAGAGAGAAAATGAAATTATTATTACTAAAATGGGAAAAAATATTGGTAAAAATTTACAATAAATAACATAAACATGGCCCATTCTGTGCCAAAAGTTTATGAACAAATTTTCAATTTCTCAATTCTGATGTGTTGATATGTTATTTATTACTGAAATGACCTTCAGGAAGAGAGGTTGCTTAAAAAGTAACTATGGTTATATTAACATAAGGGGCTGTAAATTTTCTAATAAAACAGTGATTGATAAGCCTGAATGTTAAAACACCTTTATAATTATACAGAACATACACAAAAAATTAAGTTAATTACTTTCAAAAAATTTTAGCAATCGTTGAAAATGCACATTTTGAGTAAAACGCATTTTAAAGTAGGACATATATATTTTGCTTAAAGTAATGGCATCTGCTTTTACTAAAATACTTGTAGTTTTTGTTCTAGAGAACGAAAAAAAAAAGCTTGGTATTTTTAAAAAGCTAATACGATTGCCTATAAAATAAAATCATAAAAAATTGTCAATTTTATGGTAGTCGGATATCTTAAGTCCAAAGCTTTCAGAAAGAAGATATTCATGTAAAATCAGTGATTCAAGCGCCAAATCCAAATTTTATCCAATATTTAAAAAAAATATTACTTACAGTTTCCCTAAAAGGCAAATCGGATATTAAAGCCTTAATTGATTTGTGAGAATGTTGGATGAGAGAAAATATTAAGTATATTTTCTTAGGCACAAACATTTACGAAAACTGACCTATTATCCAAGCATAATCTTCACTACTATTACATACTTATCACTCAAAAAACCTCGAAATTATAAAAGTATATTACCAGGAAATATCCCCTAATATCTTTTTTTATGTTTTCCTCTTTCCAGATTGATCGACTAAATTAATTTAATTTTGACGATTTACAATTGTTCAACTCAATTTTTTATACGTTTTCTCTGTACGCTCAAATATACTGAAAAAAAAGGAAAAATATATCTAACATGGAAACTATTCACTTTTACAGGATAATCAGTCGAAATTTAATGGACAGGAGTAGTCTTATAAAGTAAGGGCTTGATTCGAAAATCAACCAGGGAATTCTGCACATCGTATAGTCGGTAAAAAAAAACACACACACAAATAATTCTCAATATCTTTTTATATATATTCTTATGTTTTGAAACTAAATGTTTATAAATATTTTTTCTTTGTTTTAAGAATCACAAATGTATCCAAAACTCAGCAATGAATAAACTACACGTATAGAGCAAAAAAACAGGAACACCTGTGAAAAAATTTAAAATATTTATTATTAAGGATTTGGGCCACCTTTCATCTGAATGACAGATTGTATTTGATGTAGAATTGTCGAATAAATTTCTTGTTCAAAGTTCACCGAAATTCAAACCCATTACTCGTGCAGGACCATCCCAAGTTCTGATATTGTAGGTGGAAACCGATCACTCTAAAAAAACCTACAATCCATCGATGGGGTGACCTCTTCGATCAAGTGACTGTTGACACCACGTTAGATGTTCCACTTCATCAGCATGCTCATGTAGTCATGTTTGAACACAGCGAAAAGTGGGAGCAGGGGTGTTGTCATCTTCGAACACAGGACGTTCTACCGGAAAAAGAGTATGAAGCATAGAGTGAACAGGATCTACAAGAATGCTTCAATAATGGTCGTCTGTAATCATCCCTCTCGAGACAACAAGATGCCTCAATCCAGGAGAAGATATTGCCCTACTCACCATCACATAATTCCCTTTCATGTTTCCCGGTTGGAACCAGGAAGTCAGCATTAAATGCTTCTGCCGGTGTTCGCCAGACGAACACACGTCAGATGGTCGGGAATAATGTAAATGAGGATTGATCAGACCAGATGACTGGTTATCATTGCAGTTGTGTCCAGTTTATGGGGTCTCACACCACTACTGTAGTCTCTTCATAACATTCCACGCCGAAACTAATCTTTTTGGAAAAGCTACTTTGCCATGGAAGTTCACAGTATGCAAATCCCTTTGAATAGCTTTAATGGATATAGAGTTCTGAAGGTGGGAATTCATCTCATATGCTATTTGCGGGAGTGTTTTCTTGCGTTTTCGGATGATTATCCTCTTCAACACCCGTATATCATGGTCCTTCAATTTCAACATTCACTAGCTGTTGTGTTTCGCGGTTATAATGATTTACTCAGTGGTCCTTGAAACGACTTCAATGCTGGGTAGTCTGGGCACGGATGTTCCAGCTCGGCAACCTCCAACCACCATGCCTCTTTTCACGTTGGAGAGGTCTATAACAATCACGCTTTGATACATACAGATTATTCTCATGCAACCCTCATACAGCCAAATTCCTTAATGATACCTTCCCTTTTGCTGCCACTAGGTGGCACACTGTTGCGACAAGTTATGACCATATTTATTGGACTGCCGAAAAAAGACGCATTTTGAAATGGGTGTTCCTATTACTTTGTACTATATCTGTACATTTTGTTACCTTGCCTAACGATACATGCTAGTGTATTTATTCATAAAAATGGAGGAGACTAATGCCAAAAATCCAATTTTGAGAAGAGCAGTTTCTTATTAGAACTAACCGAATCTCGTTTAAACTAAAACCTTTTAGTTAATTTTACTTCCCAAAGAAAGTAGGATAAACACATAAACATTATCTGACACACAAATTGAATATTATTTCTATCATTTTAAGGTGGACTGTGTATATAGAGGTAGTTTATAATACCTCTACGATTAAGTAACTTATAGTCCAGTAAATATGTGAAATTATGATTTTTTTAATAATATGAATTTCAAGATATTAAGCAATGTAAAACTGACAATAAGAAGTTACATTAGATAGAAAAATATATATAATTGTAAGTTGCATTATTCAGAAGTTAACAAGTTGGGAAGAGTATTGTAGATATAAAACACACAAACACATTTAGAGAAAAAAATCAATTTTAGAGAGAAAATATTAAACACTTTCTTCTACCCCAAGATTCCTGCTGAATTGCCGATGCACGCGAGACTCAAACGTCCTCCCGATGGAGTAGTGTGGAAATTAGGAAACGGGATGACAGCTCAGGTGTTGTCCGCTTCAAGTGACAGTATTTCAAAAGTATTAGGTCTCTCGCCAAATGCCCTAGAGTAGCTGAATAGTGCAACGTTAATATTTCCGCACTCACCCTAGCCGAAGTTATCAATACATTTTGAGTCCCATATCTCACATTCTGAATATATTCTTTATTTGTTTTTATCCTTTCATGAGCAGATATTTATACTACACTACTAGCCAATGTCATAAGCATAGTGGCCTCGTCTAAGTCCCAGTGGAGGAGCAAAAAAATAGGGTCCTGTCCAAAAGGTTGTTGCAGGTTAAGAATTCCATGGACTGCTCATTATTTTTAGTATATGCTAGGATTTGAAAGGGAGTTGATGTTATTCTCTATAAAAAATTGTATATATCTATATAAACTATAAGTAATTTTAAAGATAATTTAAATATAAACATAACGCACAATGTGTCATACTTTTGCAATAATATATTATTGCATAGTATATATTAGTGCTTAAATATTATTATTTTTCCATGTATGTAATCTTAAAATTTAAATAAAACAATACTTTCATTTTTAATTTCCCATCTTCCATAAGAATATCATATGCGGCTATTTTGTCATTTGAGATAAAATTATATTCAAAGTAAAGAAGAATTATTACAGAAAATGTGAAATTTATGTTAATATATTTAAATTAAGAAACTACAAAATTTGAAATGAAAAACAGTAAGTAATGAACTTCAATTATGATTGTTTGCATGCTTTCAGGACATAAATAAGTCAAACGAAATATTTACTTAACCATTGTTTTTTGTTTTAAATCTAGGTTCCACAAGTCTATTTGGAGTTATGAATATCAAAAAGACTTGCTGTATAATATAAGTTATGAATTACAAAATATAATGTCATTTAGAATATTCTGTAAGTTATGAAACATAAATATGAATATTTACTTTTAAATAATTAACTCATATGAAAAGGATTTGAGAAGTCTGTAGTGATATCAAGAATAAAGTTTTGCTTTGAAAGTTGACGGATAAACATTTCTATTCATTTCTATATGAAAGTCGTAAACATGTATTCCTTGAATTATATTTCCTCTTACAAACTGATGAGATGTCGTCAGAGTGCTTAGGATCACAGTATTTCATGTAAATTTGTAAATTATTCTCCCAATCAAAATTCTCACCTAAATACAAAAAATAACTATTTCATTGCACTCATCCCTCTTTGATGATGATTTTGAAGACTCCACGATACCTTCAACTGAAATGGGATTCATAAGTTCTTTTATAAGATATTATTTCCTGTTATGTTGGGCATGAAACAAATTCCGGAACTAGTTTGATATCACGGAGCAAGGCACCAAGTTCTGCTTGGCGCGTAATGGAATCACACCAAGCAGCGTTTGTTGTCGCTGGAATGGAATTCAAGATGGCGAGCTAGCAGTAAAAAATCGTCAGGAAGATGATTTTAAAAAATTGCTTTGAAACACACTAGAATATATTTCAAATAGTAAGAATATAGTAAAAGATTGAGAAAAACCAAGATCAATCAATAAACAATGAATATAAATATAATATAATAAAGAGTTACACTTGTATACTAATAATATTATGCAGCACATGATAATAATCCTATAATATACTTTAATAGTAATTATATCTAATATTTGTATAATATGATACTAGAATAATTATTACATATAAAATAAATAAATAAATATATATATATATATAATAATAATAATCATAATATAATTCAATAGTGATTATAGCAAATAATATTCATTGTATTGGAAAAATAAAAATTATTCATAAGAATACTCATATATAACATAATAATTATAAATAAATAACATATTATGTAATGATATTTATAAATAAATTTTTAAAAAAACATAAGCAACGAATATTATATGTTTATGTCATGTAATAATAATTGTATTTTTATATTTTATCTATATATATAAAGGAGAAAAGCGACTGACTGACTGACTGACTGACTGACTGACTAATCACGAAAACTCTGGAACTATTCAACCTACAAACTGAAATTTGGTAGACATGTTCCTTTGATAGAGTAGACATCAGCTAAGAAAGGATTTTCCGAAATTCAAAACGCAAGGAGCGTTACGGGGGGTTAAGGGCTTTAATAATAATTGTTTCCATGTTTAAACTACTTGATGTACAATCTTGAAATTGGGTAAGCGGATTCCTTCCAGAGAGTAGAGATCCGCTACAAAATGAGTTTGCTGAAAATCGACCCCCAAGTGGCGTTGCAGGGGCTTAGGGGGCGTTATAGATAATTATTTCCATTTTTAAACTATTTGACGCACTGTCTTTAAATTTGATATATATAGATTCCTTTCGTAGAATAATGATCAGTTACAAAACGGGTTTTGTGAAAACAGACTTCTAAGTGGCGTTGCGGGGGATTAAGGGACGTAATAGATAAACATATCCGTTTTTAAACTACTTCACCTACCTGCTTGAAAATTGGTAGGTAAGTTTCTTTAATGGAGTAAATATCCGCTACAAAATGGGTTTTGGGAAAATTGACCCCCAAGGGGTATTGCGGGGGCGGGGGGTTTAAGGGGCGTTATAAATTCCCTTTTTTAAGTTATTAGACGTACAATCTTGAAATTGGGTAAGCGGATTCCTTTCAGAGAGTAGAGATCCGCTACAAAATGAGTTTGCTGAAAATCGACCCCCAAGTGGCGTTGCAGGGGCTTAGGGGGCGTTATAGATAATTATTTCCATTTTTAATCTATTTGACGCAGTCTTTAAATTTGATATATAGATTCCTTTCGTAGAATAATGATCAGTTACAAAACGGGTTTTGTGAAAACAGACTTCTAAGTGGCGTTGCGGGGGATTAAGGGGCGTAATAGATAAATATATCCGTTTTTAAACTACTTCACCTACCTGCTTGAAAATTGGTAGGTAAGTTTCTTTCCTGGAGTAAATATCCGCTACAAAAGGGGTTTTGGGGAAATTGACCCCCAAGGGGTGTTGCGGGGGCGGGGGTTTAAGGGGCGTTATAAATTCCTATTTCTAAGTTATTAGACGTACAGTCTTGAAACTTAGTAAGCAGATTCCTCTCATAGGGTAGAGATACGCTAAAAATGGGTTTTCGTGAAAATTGCCCCCAAGTGGCGTTGAGGGGACTTAAGGGGCGTTATAGATAATTATTTCCATTTTTAAACTATTAGACGCACAGTCTTTATATTTGATAAAAAGATTTCTTTCATAGAGTAGAGATCAGCTATAAGAAGGTTTTGTGAAAACAGACCTCTAAGTGGCGTGGCAGGGGAAAAAGTGGCGTAAGAGATAAATATTTTCGTTTTTAAACTATTTGACCTACCTGCTTGAAAATTGGTAGGAATGTTTCTTTCATGGAGTAAATATCCGCTACAAAACGGGTTTGGAGAAAATTGACCCCCAAGGGGTGTTGCGGGGGGTTAAGGGCAGATATAAATAATTATTTCTTTTTTTAAACTATTAGACTCACAGTCTTGAAATTTGGTTAACAGATTCCTCTCATAGGATAGAAATATACTGCAAAATGTGTTTTGTGAAAATCGACCCCTAGGTGGTGTTGCGGGGGTTCAAGGGGCGTTATTGTTAATTTTTTTGCATTTTTAATTAATTGGACGCACAGTCTTCAAATTTTGCTAAGCAGATTTCTTTCATAGAGTTCAATTCCCCTACAAAATGGGTTTTGTGAAAACAGACCCAGAAGTGGCGTTGTGGGGGCTCAAGTGGCGTTATAGACAATTACCCCCATTTTTAAACTGTTAGACGTACAGTCTTGAAATTTGATAAGCTGATTCCTTTCGTAAAGTAGAGAACCGCTACAAAATGGGTTTCGCGAATATCAACTACAAGTTTAATTTCGGGAGATTAAGAGGCGTAATCGATAAATATTTCCATTTTTAAACTACTTGATCATCCTGCTTGAAAATTGGTAGGCATGTTCCTTTCATGAAATAGAGTTCCTCTAACAAAGAGTAAAATGAAAATTGACCCCAAAGATGTTTGCGAGGGGTCAAGAGGAGTTACAGAAAAAAATTCCTGTTTTTAATTGTTAGACCCATATACTTGAAATTTGTTAAGCATGTTTCTTTTGTTGAATAGGGATCCACTAAGAATAAATTTTAAGCAAATCAAGTTCTGGGGGGTTGCAGGGGGTTACTGGGACGTATTGACAAAAAAAATTACTTTTTTCGAGCTACAGGAACTATAATAATGAAATTTGGTTTGCATTTTTCTTTTGTTGAATTGAAATCCGCTAAGAGCGGTTATTTTGGAAAACGGCTCTCAACGGGATTACGGGGATATTGATAGTAAAACTTTTGCTTTTTTCTGTTAGATTTAGACTTGAAATTTGACTTGCATGTTCAATTTATGGAGTAGAGATCCACTGAAAATTGGTTTTGCGGGAATCCACTTGGTTTTTGGGTTACGAAAGAGCAAACATCATTCTATGCTTCAATTTTAGAGATTTTTAGAAAATACAATTAGATGAGTTCTGCCCTTTTTTTATTTATAACAGGTGACAGTTACAGGTATAAGTATATTTTTCAATTCAATCGAATTCTTAATGCTAGGACTTAGATATCAATAATTTATACATATATATAAGCAGTAAAAATTTATAAAACATCATGCAATACCCAGCGAAGCGGGCGGGTAACAGCTAGTATATTTATATATGTGTAAACTATATTTTTAAAAAAATAATTATATTTCCTGGTAAGCGTCTGACAAAGCTCATCATTCTTAAAAAATAGGAGTAAGTAATATGGAATTATTTGAAATATATTTAAGTGCTTATCATTTCATACTTTGAGGTTAATTCCTGTCGCTGTCAATAAATATTTTTAATTGTGATTAAAAAAGATTTCTCGATTAAAAAAAAACTAATTAAGTAAACGGGTATTTTTGATTTTCTCTAATATTTCTAATTTTTAAGCATGCGCTTCAGGCAATGGCAACTTTCATTCCTTCCCTGCGGGAAGGGCACGACAACAACAACAACAAGCATGCGCTTGACGGTGTTTCTTCGCTACCCTCGTCTGAGGGTCCAACTGTAGTAGTAATTAAGACGCCCGCCTACCGCACATACCAGCAAGTCTTGTCATTTTGGTGGTCGCATACATTTCTCTGAATCAGTTAAAAAATTAAAGATTTCCTGCATTTTGTACTTTTACCGTATACCAAAGGTGGTTCTGCTCTTTTTTTTTTTTTTTTTTTTAAACTATCACTCGCTTCCCATGATTTTGAGGGGTGATTTTAACGTTAACTTCAGTTTGCCAGAAGCTGAGCTGCTCATAGCTTATCTGAAAGATGAACTCAAGCACGAAAGAACACTAATCGAAATGTTTCGACAACAGTGGTAATCTAACAGTGGTACTGTTATTGACGCCGTTTTATCAACGATCTTTAAATTCTTTGAAATTACAAGTATATGTGCCTACTTTAGTTTTCATAAATCTATTGTCTCCGCTCTTCCCCAAATTGAACAATAATAAATATTTTTGGTAAAAAAAAAACTGCATTACTCCTTGTGTTAATGAAATAAAATTTTCATTGAAGATATAATTATTCAAGAGAAAATTATTTCCAGTCATACCGATTCATTTCTTTCAGAATTAAAGTCACTATTGCGTATTTACAATGATAAAAAGTCAGATGTTACACATCATATGCGTCTACTGTAGACCTCGTTTCTTTTTTTTTATTATTTATTAATACAAGGTTCTATTTTTTACTTGAAAATTGCAATTGTTTAATACACGAATCTAATGTGAAATAAGAAAGTAAAAGCATAGTTTAAAAAAATTAAATTTTGATTGCTATTTAAAAACTGGCTGGCATTTAAAAAGTTGTCGTAGTCTCTCACTACCCTATGATTATTAACTCCCCTTTGCATATTATCTAAATTTGGATATGTTGGATTCATGATTAACGACTACTTAATTAATAAATCAATTATTTATTGACCTTTCTTAATAGAGAAATACACAAATATTAATCAAACTTTAAGAACAACAATTACAGTGGAGTGCGAGAAGAACCGATTATGAACGACGGAATACTAACTGTAACCACGGAGAATAACGTATACAATCAAACTACGCATTTTATAATTTATGAAAATAACTGACCTGATATCTTTTTAAGGCAGGTTTCTCTAATACTGGATTGTTCTAAGGAGTGGCTTCAGTCTTTTGATATCTTCAGTTCCGTCCCGAACCGAATTAATGAACCTTTTTTCAATAGTCTTCCACCGGCGAATATACTTCCATAGTTAAACTAATCTCTCAGAATCACCTTCTTAATCAACGTCGTAGTCATCCTCACTCTCTTCATTTCATTTCTCCCTTTTATATCTTTTTCGAACTCGCTAAACCCGAAACTATCTTGTTTGCATAAGTCACACCTTTGGTCTCGGCGGAGATTGGTTAAAATAAATAAATATTTAAAGATGTGAGAGAAGGTTAGTGAAACGCGTAAGCACCCGTACAAAGTTCTCTAAATATCTGATGGTATAAGTTTAAAAACTCAAAACAACTAATAATCAACGGGTTTTACATACTTTATGCTGAGATGCTATTCAAACTTGAATTCCTCATTTTTCTGTCTAGCTATATCTTAAATGCTCGGACCTATCGGTTTGCAGTGCAATGCATTGCACTGTTTGATTCATTCATTCTGAAAAGGTATGTGCTTAGAGCGCATTCATACCTAAGACAGGAATTTCATCCTTTATTAAAAACTGTAGCCGCGAGTTATCCTGATTTAGTACAGTTAAGGGCTTCTATTTAACCTTCAAGTCTTCTGAAACTGCTTCAACGATGCATTCTATACAGGATGTTGTGGCACTACGAATCGCCGGCTTCTTTGGACACTTGGAAATCAATTCTTCGAATGACCAGTGTCACTGCAAAAACGTTTCACTTGACATTCCAGATCTCATAAATTACTTTGGCAAAAACTTTCAATCAGAACACTCTTCTAACTGCCCAATTAACACCAACCCTCTTGACTCCATTTATTGGTTGATTCTCGAGATGATTTTTGAGGAGGAACATGGATTAATTTTATAAAAATACTTTATATAAAGTTCTAACTTGATAGCGTACCTGCAATTCATAGTAATTAGAATGTTTGAATTTTCTTATCGGTTTTATACATGTTTTTTTTGTTTTCAAAATGTTTATCAAAAAAAAAAAAAAAATTAAGAAACCTATGGACAGACAGCTCCACTGCAGGATTAAAATTTGCATTTAAAACTTTTTTCTCTCTGAAACTAGAATATCATGTTGAGGTACATCGAGATTATTCCTCATTAAAAGAATGAGATGGGTACATGAAAAAGATTAATTTTTTTTCTCACAGTATAAAGTACAATTAAACATATTTTTATTACCTTTAAGTTATTGTGTGCTGAATTCAAAGTAATCATTCGTATTCATTTTCAAACATTTGTTTTAAATTCCATTTGATTGAATGGTATAAGAAACTGCCAAAGCACATAGAGAAATACTTTTACAAAAGAAATATCAAAATATATTTTACAAAAAATATATCTGAATAATTTCACTACCTATCCATTATAAAGGAACAAAATGAATTCCTAAAGGTTTTTTTTAATTTTAGACTAGAGACCAAACGATAAATGTTGTTATTAGGTCTCTCTTCTCTCTGTCTCTCATTCAGGTGAATTAAAACCTCTCTGTTTAATAACTCTTAAAAAATTTTTTTATTAAGACGCTTGAATAAAAGAACGAAATTGAATGTAGTAATTAGGCATAACCTGATATAGCAAATGCAGTCTTTCAAAAAATTAATTGCCCATTCCAATTTAGAGTAACGGAAATAAATGTGTTGCAAACAGTGGTATATTTGTATAGTATATATTCCCCGTTAAAAATGTGGGAGCCGCTATTTCATAAACAGTTAAATAGAGAGAGATAGCTAAAATATAGTTGATTGGATTCTATGCTTTACCTAGTTTTTGTGTGGAAAACAAGCGTCAATCCTTTAAGTATTAAATGCGGCGTATTTTTCGCTTAAGATCAAATTTTGTGCTATTTTTAATGAAACAGCGTAAATGCTTTTGCGATCAGAATTAGGTAGCGGCCTGATCTATAAAAGTCGTTGAAATATAAATACAATTCTTGCTGCCTATTGCTCTTTACTTATTTATTATTGTTCTAATTATCTAGCTATAACAGTATTGTATATTCTGTTTTTCTTTGTTACGTATCAATTAATCATATCTTAACATGAACTATATTTTTCGAGGAATTTTAACTTTTTTTATCAATAATAATTTCAAAATAAGAGCCTAATTTTAACGTAAAATTTATACATTATAAATTTTAACAATTTAGTCGCAATTTAATTTATGAAATGTCAGTTATTTGTAGAATAGCTAGGTACTTGTGGTATTATTAAATTTATGACACACTATGTATTCACAAAGAGAATTATTTCTCTAACACCTCAGGATTCTACTAAATATAACTGAATTACACACTTAAATGTATCATATATCTAATACATAAAATTCTCGTGTCGCAGTGTTTGTACCAAACACCTCCGAAACTGTGGCCGATTCTTATGAAAATTTTTGTGCGTATATTCAGTAGGTCTGAGAATAGGATGTAAACTATTTTTCATTCCAATATTGCAATTAGTTAAAAAGATATTAATTAAAACCTTATAACGCTTAATTGTCTTAACCCTGAGCGTTATTTTTCCGGCCTAGCGTCGGGAATGAACAGAGGGTGAATTTTTCGGTATTCTCGATGTTATTTAAACAGCCATCCGATATTTGTTTTTTTTAAATCAGACAAAAAACAATTGCAGAATCGGAAAGATCATTTCTTTCGCACGATACAGTTTAATTTTTTTGCAAAATAATATAATTTTCTATTTTTAAGATTTTTTTAAAAATTACTTAAAATGATGCGTTTTTTATGAAATTATTTCAAAATCGTTGCGTATGAATTTATTTTCGTGTTATGAAAAACGATATTCTACACTAAATAACTTCAAGCCTTTTTCTTTTAGAACCAGTCATTTAAAAAATAAAATGCCCAAAACTTTTTTTTAAAGATTTTTCGAAAAATTGTCGAAATTTTTAACTTAACATTGAATAACTTCCTT